>PVIH01014731.1:0-24946 GCA_004025045.1 Sigmodon hispidus
TGCCCGGGCGGGGGGGCGGAGGGCAATGTGTGTGGGGGGGGGGCGGAGGGCAATGTGTGTGTGTGGGGGGGCGGTGGGTACTGCCTGGGGGGGGGCGGTGGGTACTGCCCCAGAGCCGCTTTCAAAAGAGGGCAACCTTCCTAGACAAAGAACACTAAAAAAAAAGCAGTCAACCATGCCTGGCTGAAGGATCCCCTCACCCACAGCATCCCAACATCCCTTCTCATCTCAATGTGGGGATACCTACTTAATAAACAAGGATGAGTAGCGTGGTGTCTGCTTAGGCTGCCTGCCCACAGCACACTCAAGGCAAAGGTAAGAGAAGAGGATCCAAGATGAGGCCATCAATAGGACAAATGTTGTGGACCCTGCATGTGGGGCTGGCAGTGTACAGAATGAATGTCCAGATTTAACAGAGATACATACGCAAAACTGAGAGTTTGCAGCCAGTGCCAGTGTTCCAGGCTGAGAGACTAGATACTGAATCCTGGCCTGAGCCCCCAGCCTCTTCATTTTCAAGTGTGGTGTGGGGGAACAGCTCAACCTGACCGGGTACTCCTCATGCCCTAACCAAACCTCCCTCCCTCCCTCCCTCCCTCCCTCCCTCCACTAGCCCCTTCCCTGGAGGAGGACAGGCTGTAGACAGTGCTGCTGCTCAGGACAGGAAAGTTGAATATTCAGTATCTGGGGAGACAATAAAAGTCCCAGGAAGAACCTGGCTAAGGCAATTACCTCTGCATAAATGCATATATTATTCATCCGTGGCTTTGAATATATAAATAATACTGATACAATTTGCATGCGTTAAAAAGGGATGTAATTACCCATGGATGCCTGTGAGCGCCTGGTACCCACTGGCCATGTCCTGGGCCTACTGTCCTGCCGTTGGAGACTAGCCTTTGCCCTTTCTAGAGGCAGACTATGCTGGATGTGGGTGTCTGCAGTCATGGGGAGGCTGTGATGCCTCTGGCAGTTCTGTTGGACTGTGCTTTTTGGTGACTTTGGGTGACTTCTTGCCTTCCGACTTCATAAAAAACTTTGGACTCTTTTTAATAAGATCATTATAATTGTCCCTTTTAAAAATCACATTGTCTTGGGCTATAGAAACAATGCTTATTCATCATGTGTACTTTGGAAAATGAACAAATTTGAAAATGAAGAACAGAATTTCCCCCACTGCCCTGATGTGGCCACAGCAGGTTTGTCTTCTGGCTAGCCTTGTCCGTTTCTAACAAACTTAGGATCATATTATGCACAAAGGTTTATAACCTGCGTTTATCTTTTATGCCACATCAGAAGCAGATGAAGAAATATAAAAGGCTAATAAATAGAAAAAGATCTCAACCTCACTAGTAATTAAAGAAAATAAAAATTATATTTACACTGAGACACACATTTTTACCTATCACACTGACAGATTTAAAATAATGATTCTAACTATTCCTGGTACACACACATGCAAAGGGGCCGCCCAGAACAGTCACTGCAGAAAGATCCAAAATCTGGGAGAGTTTTCTGAAGGGTAATTAACAGTATTTGTCATGAGGTTTAAAAGTGTACATACCTTTGGTCTCTATTCCTTAGTGTCTCAATTGTTAGTCAGAGAGAAGATTCACTCCAGCAACCCATAACAAAAAATTAAAAACAACTTTAAAAATTCAGGGGGGGTTCATAAGATCTGTTATTACCTGATACATATCTGCAGCTCCTACAGCTGATTGTGAAGGACATTTATATGAAGATGTGTGTACAAATACTCAGACACACGTCACATATAGATAAACTCAGAGGCAGAGGCACAATACACACAGATGTGCATACACACATACATAGACACATATACACATTCAGATGTACATGCACACATTCACACACACAGTCACATAGTCACACATATATACACAGAGCCAATACTCAGTATATATAACCAAGGGGAATGATTAGGTTGGGATTTCTAACTAAAAAGTTTATTTCTTTCCCTATTGAAATGTGACCAGACGAAAGGACAAAAATGGCTGGAGAGACTGAGCAGACGGCTGGGACCACTGGGTAAATCACCTTCTGCACAAACTTAGAATCCCCAGGCTGGGTTCCTGACACCCACATAAAAACTTGCCCCCTAAGGCAGCTGCCACCCTTTGGTTTTCCTGCATTTCTCCAGCCAAAGTCAGTCCAGTGCCAGCCCAGTTTCAAGGGAAGGGCACAGACAGAGGTCATCAGTTCCTGCAGCATGCAGCACCGTGGGGAGGGGCAGTAGGGAGGTGTGGAGATCAGTGCCAAGGTCTCCCTCACTCTCTAGTCCTCACAGCATCCCACCAGTGTGGTCATTCTCTCCTCTAATATATTAGGGCTGAAAACAAACAAAACAAACGAGCATCCTGAGCAAGAGAGTAGAACCTCTACCTGGGAGAGACCTGACATCCCAGGTAACTGGTTCCAGCCCTAGGAAAGTGAGCTCACCCTAAGTCTGCTAAAGAGATAAAGCAATCAATAGATACTGTACTTTACCTTTCCATGGTGCAGAAGGCCACAGTGCACTTTTCTGAATTATTAAGAAAGGGGTGATTTTCATTTTCTTGTATCTCTTTGATAAGCTAAGCATGCTTTCTTTCCTTTGCAACATTCTGGGCTGGTTGTCTGTGAAGTGCCCAGCCTCAGGGGCACTGAAATGACACCACTTTGTCCTCCAGGCAACTGATGAGGTTTTACAGTTTGCCTGCCCTGAGGTGTTTATTTTAAACCCAAACTGAATTGTCCTAGAATTTCCATTTTTAAATTTGTTTATTTAATGAGACCAAGAACCCGATTTCCTCCATATCAAATACTGTCCCAATTTGCTGTAGCTATGGCTTTCCTTACAGAAAATGGTTCACAGTAGCTACAATTCCCACAATGCCACTCTCCTTCTCTCCCTTGGGCTCCTTCTGGTTCCCTCAAGAGCCTCTGTGATGGAACTGTAGTTCAAAGAGAACATAACTCAGGGATGGGACAATGATGAAGGCCAGGAATCAAAACTCATCGGTTCTGGCTGTCCCATCTAGTCTAAGCTAACTATGAGCGGCTTCCTTCTTCACCAGAGGCCCCAGGGGATCACAGGAAGGATGAAAAGGAGATCTCTCCCATATTGCAAGAATTCTACTTGGTCTTACAATGAAAACCCAGAGCCAGATAATGGGGCAAATGCTAAAAAGTCAGAGAGACAGAGGAACAAGCCACAGCCACTTGTCACCTCACCAACTCCTCAGCCAAAAGGGGAAGATCCTGTCTCCACGAATCCCCAGACTGAATGGGGGAAGCGAAGGCAACAGAAAGGCCTAAATGGAAGAGCAGGGTGGGGCAAACTCCTCGTTCCTCTGTCTCTCTGATCTTTTAGCATTTGCCCAGATATCTGGTTCTGGGTTTTTATTATAAGACCAAGAGGAACTCGTGCAGCACTCTCGCATCCTTTCCTCACCTGTTAGTCTGGTCTGCCAGAGAGAGAGTTGTCCCTTGTATCTGAGGGACTGGCAGCTCTTGAGCCCTGGTCCCAGGCTGTTGAGGTGGCTTCTCTTCCAGAATGGAACTGTGAGGTGAAGATGCCTCAAGTCAGCCTTGTGTTCATCGTCCAAGTCCTCCAGGGCTCTGGATACTGTGTGCACATCCACCCCATCATTTAACCACAATGATCTGGTAGAGAGTTGGAAAAATACCAGTGCATTTCACCAATGAAGACTGGGAAAGATCACCCAGCTATCAGGTGACAACCGGGGCTTAAGGGCCAGCGTACAGAGCTCGGTGCCTACATCCTCTGACTGTTCTAATCATAAACTGCCGTAAATTTGCATAGTGCAGAATTATTTTTATTTATTTATTTATTTATATTTTTACTTATGTGTGTGCGCACACGCGTGTACATGTGGAGTCAGAGGACAGCCTCCGGGTGTCAGTTGTCTCCTTCTTCCATGTGGGTTCTGGTGATGAAACTCAGGCCTCAACTGCTTTAACCCACTGAGCCATCTCGTACCAATTTAACCACTGAAAACTGAGCCATTCTGCAGCAACTCAGTGCATTCGTGATGTAAAGTCACCATCTCTATCTGGTTTTCAAACATTTTTAAGCTCCTAATAAAAATAAAAACCCAAGCCCATGAGCTAGGACTCTGAGCTCCCTGGCCCACCACTGAGGATTCTCCTTAGTGCTCTAGAAACATCTTTACTGTTGGCTCTGCAGTCCAGGGGTGGGGGAGGTGAACCCCACCTCACTCTCTGCTTGCCTCCAGGCCTACACCCTTCCTCTAACAGCCTTGGCTCAGGCCTCACCAACAGGATGTAGCCCTGCCCCAGGCCAGTCCTACTCTCAACGAGAATCAGAAACTCAGAGTACTGTGTTCTGCCCCCTTCCCCAAAATGGGTGTTCATTACCATGTCTGCCTCACTTTCATCTACTGCCCTGCCCTTGTCATAGTGAGGGTTTCTCTTGCTGTGATGAAACACTGATCAAAAGCAAGTTGGGGAGGAAGGGTTTATTAGGCTTACACTTCTACATCATATTCCATTACTGAAGAAAGTCAAAGCAGGAAGCTGGAGGCAGGACCTCATGCAGAGGCCATGGAAAGTGCTGCTTACTGGTTTTCTCTTCATGGCTTGTTTAGCCTGCTTTATAGAACCAACCCCAGGATGGCACCACCCACCATGGGCTGGGCCGTCCCCATCAATCACTAATTAAGAAAACACTCTACAGCAGGATCTTATAGAGGCATTTTCTCAAAGTTCCCTCCTTTCAGATAACACTAGCTAGTGTTAAGTTGACATAAAAACTAGCCAACACAACTAACCCCTTCACACTTTCAAAATCAGTACCACCTGGGTGACTCATATTATCAAGCTTGGCTGCCAGCACAAGGTACACCTTTGGCCACCTCTGGAACACAACTTCTGTGTTCTGGCTCTCAGAAAACACTTCCCAGAAGATTTTGCCTCATGATGCTGGTCTCTTGTTAATGACAGCCAATTCTTCAGCTCTAGCTGACCAGACACCACAGCTGCTTCATGAAAATGACCTGGTAAATTCTTTTCTTCCCTCAGAAACTTTACAAGCCAGGCTTCTATTTGCGCTGCTCTCAACATTCTTGCCTCCCAAACGTCTAGTGAACAGCTCACTTAGCTCTCAAACTCAATGACTCTTCTAGCCCAAAGTTCTAAAGTCCTTCAGCCATTCTCCCCAAAGCAACATGATCAGGTCTGTCACAGCAATACCCCACTCCTGATACCAAAAATTTATATTAGTCATGGTTCTCTAGAGAAACAGAATTTACAGAATAAATCTCTCTCTTCACTTCAAATGATTTAATTAAAAAATAATTCTTCACAGTTATGCCTGGTCATCTGAGTTTTAATTGTAGAGTAGTCAAATTGACAACCAAGAATAGCCACTACAGCCATGAAAGGTCCATTTGGGTAGAACTCCAGTTCTTGGCCCTTCCTACTGCCACCTGTACCCCCAGAGCCTGAGCCTCACTGTTGTTCTTAATCTGAATGTCTACTGTCACTTACAGATTTCCCAGAACCTGAAGCTTCAGGGCCATGATCCTGGGGTTTCCTCAAGACTCACCAGTCTTGATGAGAGAAATTGGGAGAAATAGGCCTTGAATGTGTAAGGGGTCTGGGATTCTCAGATCTTCTTGTGAGGGAATCTGGCCACTTGGCCCCACTGCTTCTTCTCTCCCACTCCGGGGAGTCCCAGGGCCAGCAGCCCTGAACTCATCAAGTCTCATCCTGGAGCAAAGCATTTTCATCCTGACCATGATTCAGCCAATCATCTGACAATCCTGATCCAGGTCACCTGCTCACAATGAGATTCAGTCCATGATAAAACCCCACTCCAGTCAGAATTAACCCTGGAGCAGGAAGGTCCTTGTCTCATAGCTCACCCAATGACATATAGTTGCTCTGGCACCTGTTTCTCTCTTCCTTCCTGGGTTGGCCATTTAAATTTTGTCTGGGTTGGCTGCAGGCAAAGTGACTGAAGATAGGTCTAGAAATCTGAGGAGGCTTCTGATCAGGAGTTAGGGTACTCCACTGGCACTGAGGCCTTCTGGTACCAGCTTCACCACTCATGCTCATGGCATTGGCAAAATTCTTCTCAGCCATGGCCCCGGATGCTTGCCATCCACACCTCTTACCAGTGCCATCACTCTGGGTACAGTACCTAATGTTACGGTTCCTTCCATGGTGTTCCCTGTGTTTCAGAGAACAGGAAGCCTATTTAGCAGTAAGCACTGGATGCCTGCTGCATCAGTTGAGGCTAATTCTGCAGGCATTCTTTATTAGAAGTCTTCACAGGCTCATGCTGAGCGGCATAGGGAATAGAAGATGAGTGCTTCCACCCGCATTAGGAGGCAGAGGCAGATCGATCTCTGAATTTGAGCCAGTCTGGTCTTCATAGCAAGTTCCAGCCCAGCCAGGGCTACATGGTGAGACTCTGCCTCCTGCCTCAAAACAAAAATATCTTTCCTAGCTTTCTGTCTTTCTTTTGAGGCAGAGTTCATGTTGCTATGGTTCTCTCTCTTTTCACTTACCCCTCCCTGCACTGGAAGTCCCAGCCAATCTCTTGACATCCTTCCTGGGTGAAGGGCAAATCCAGAAAACTCACATTGTCCCCACATGTGTGCCTGTGAACTGTGTCTAGTGGTTTCTACACACTTGTGCCTAATTGTATGCACTTGTCCTGGCTCGGCATGTATAGGATTTCTCAGCCAGTAGTCACTCGACTTCCACAGTTCTCGAGTTTTGAGGTTCAGATCAAATTACAGGCATGTTCAGACTCCGCTGAGGATTCTCTTCCTCACTTGCAGGCAGCCGCCCTCTCACTGGGCCCCTAGATCTTTCCTCTGTGTGCACAGGGGATGAGATGAGGGAGGGGAAAATAGGGAACATTTCATGTCTCATCCTTTTATAAGAACACCAGGCCTATCAGATTAAAGCCCCACCCTTACAAGATACTCTAGCCTTCATTACCTCCCAAAGGCCCTAACTCTAAATACAATCATATTGTGTATGTGTGTGTAGGGGTGCGGAGGTAAGGTCTTCAACATGAAGGGGGGCGAGTTACCCTTCAGTCCCCAGCAATGTGTGTGTGTGTGTGTTTGTGTTTCAGGTTCATATCTGTTTCTGTGGAAAGGTGTCACAGCTCAGTTCACAGCAGTGTGTGTGTGTGTGTGTGTATGTGTGTGTGTGTGTAAGTAACTGTTCCAAGTCTGAGTGCCTGCATGCACATGGGTCCCTGTGTCTTGTGAAGCTCAACAGGGATGGGGAGCAAACAGTGAGAATCCGAACCTGCCAATCACCCCCTCCCACCTGAGGTGGAGGGAGGCAAGCTGGGGCACCAGCGGAAGCAGGCGTGGGCTCTTCTCTGCCGATCAAGATCTATAAATAAGGTTGTCTTTCTGGCATGTTCCACACCACACACGGCTCTTTAATAAAAATTGGCTGAGATTTATGGATAAGCCTGAAGCAAAGTCAATGCTTGGTGTCAATCCCACGCTAAGAGGGGCCTTCAGGGGTCAAGCTGCTTCCTGTGTATGATGCCCCATCAAAGATATGTCAGCCTGGTGCTAAACAGCTCCTAGAGTGCAGGAAGACACCCAGCTCTGACGGGGCTCCATGTCAGGGTTCTCAGCTGTGGTTCCAAGATGAGGTGAATGAGGAGGGTGAAGGAACACAGTCTCTGTCATCCTCTCTAAGGGACCTAGATGCTCCTCAGGGGCTGTGAAGGTCACAGCATCTTCCCCATGTGAGCAGCAAGGAGGGAGAGGGTTGTAACCCCTTCACTCTCCTGTCCCAAGAGGCATCTGTCCTGGGGAAGCCAATGTTCCATCTAGACCTCTGCTCCTCACCAGGCCAAACTCACAGACAGAGAGTCTGCCAAGGGCTTGTAGGGGTCACCAGCCTCCTGGGCTTCGCTGATGCTGGAGGGGTCAGGGTGTGTGCAGCAGCAGTACATTCTGTCTAGCCATGGAGCATCTAATAGGCATGCTGACCACACTTGGTGAGACAGAAAGAGGGGAAATCAAACAAAGTTTGGTTTAATTAAGTATCAGGGAAGATTTATGCAACTTCCCCTCTCTGTCATAAATATTAATGTGGGCAGCCTATAAGTTTTCCACCATCCACTAGATTGGTAGAGGACAAACTGGAGGTGGGAGGTTTGCAGTTACCCCCAGTTCTCATATTCATTCAGATGCACACACACACACACACACACACACACACACACACACACACACACACACGTACAAGCACATACACGCATAATCACAGGCAAGTTGTGCAAGCACACACACACAAACATACACAGTCTAGTGGTACTTGGACAGGCAGAGGTTTGGAAGTTCCCTGCCACGCACTGAGCCACTTGGCAATGAGGCCCAGAAGAAAAGAAAACCTTATCCACTGGTCAGGGCTCCCTTAGGCCAGGATGGCCTTGCTCCCTCTCATGACTGAGTCAGCTGTGGTCTAAGAGGCAGGAGGGCAGCATAGAATCATGGGGAGGAAGGCAAAACAAGGCAACATGGGAACTAGGTTGGAGGCCTGAGAGTGTTGTCAGGAGTGTGTGTGAGACACAAATAGGCTGAGGAAAAGCAGGAGACACATCAGGACAGTGGCAGGGCTGGCTGAGCAAGGCTGCGTCTCCCAGCAAAGGCCAGTGGAAGACAGCTGTATCAGTTAGAATGCTCTAGAGAAAGAGAGGCAGTAGGGTGTGTGTGTGTGTGTGTGTGTGTGTGTGTGTGTGTGTGTGTGTGTGTGTACACAAACTAATGACTCATGATAAGGAACTGGCTTGAGTGCTTGTGAGGCAGGGAAGTCCCAAGAGCTACAGCCAGATGGCGGGGGACCCCGGGGACTGATGTGGCAAGATCAGTCTGAACACTGGCCAGCTAGGGTCTCTGGAAGGGTGGAAAGGCAGAAAAGACCACCTCCACTCAAGCAGACAGGCGAGAGGTCCCTCCCTTTACTAGGGTCTGGGCAGTGTTTGCATGGTTCCAAAGAAGCATCACAGGAGGCTCTGATGTACATGGGTCTGACACATGCATGGGGCCATGAGTGCCGCATGCTATTGACTAAAGGATTCAAAGAACCCCCGCAGAGCCAGGTCCAAGACAGCTGGCTGGACGAGAGAGGTGATGGATCAGCTCATTTCACCATCTCTCTATCTTACCTTCAGACCTCCCAGATCCCCACCTGGGCTATGGACTTCTCATGCCAGGCCAGAAGGTACCTGGTTCATCTTCTCTCCTACATCTTTGTAGTCTTGACTTCCTTTATCCTATGTCCCTCACTGCCAGCATCCATTCCTATTTCTCTGTCTTCAAGGATCCCTTAAAGCTGCCTCTGTATTGAGGAGGAACATGGGATACATGGCCATGCAGGAACCCTTCCCAGTGGGGCGGCAGCCTCTGTGTGGAATACAGATGGTAAAATCATCTGATCTGATGGTGAAATTGGATCAGGGAGGGCTAGAGACTCTTGCTCCTCCATTTATCAAGTGGTGCCATGCTGCCTTGGTCTGGATACTACCTTACCTCCTACCCCCCAAGACATGCACCTATCACTAGCCCTTCTGGACCTATCATTAGCCCTTGTGGCAAGACTTGAATCCAGACCCAAGCCCCCAACATGCCCTTTGTTGCTCAATTTGAACTCATTCACAAAACACAGGTACAAGGGCTGAAGAGGTGACTCAGTTTTTAAGAGCACATAATGCTTTTGCAGAGGACCTGAGTGGGGTTCTCAGCACCCACATCAGGCAACTCACCATTGCCTGGAACTCCAGCTTCAGAAGAATCCAGTGCCCTCCTCTGGCTTTTGTGAATACTGCACTCACATGCATGGTTCAGTGCCTGAGTGCACATACACATAATTTAAAATCACAATAAAATACTTTTTTAAAAACCACAAACGCAAAGACTTAGAATTTTAAATCAACAAGTGTGGAGCCATGCCTACCTAGCCATGGCCTTGAGAAATGGCCTGGCTGAGCTGTGGGGAAGAGCCACAGATAAGCACAGACCCTTCTTCTCATGTAGTGTTATACTCAAGACAAGGCTCATGTAATTTAAGTGGAAAAATGGTGCTCACTGGAGATGATTGGTGCTGGAGATCTGACTGGGAATCTTTCAAATGTAAAACAAATGTTTATCAGTAAATTCTATCTTTAGCCTTGTAAATAAAATGTATTTTTAAAAATATCACCTTGCATTAAACATTTATATGAATGTACATGTATGTACTGTATCACCATTTTTCTGTTACCATGATAAAATGCTAGGACTAAAAGTGACTTGAGGAGGGAAGAGTTCATTTTTGTTTGTGGTTCCAGAGGGACAGAGTCTGCAACAATGGGGAAGACATTCTATGGTGTCAGGCAGCAGAAAGACGGCTGGTCACATTTCATCTGCACACAGGAAATGAGAGACTGAGCAGGAAGTAGGGTGAGGTATACACCCCAAAGCCTGGCTTCAGTGACTGCTTCCCCCATAAAGATTCCACGACCTCCCTAAACAGCACCACCTACTGGGGACTAGCTGCTCAAATGCATGACCCTATAGGGGACATTTCTTATTCTAAACACTACGTGGGTACACCTAACAGACAAAATAGATTGTAAAATTTGCACCATGTATCAGAAGCAGCTAATACAATTTTCTTTATTACCAGTTGGACACATTGGGCTGTTTAGGGGAATAGTTTGTCTTCTGGTTGAGGGGCTCTTGTGTAACCCACAACAGTCTAAGTTTTCTTCCTTTAGAGTTAAGCAGACATCAGTTCGGCTCTGCTCAGCCACTTGCTGGGAGCCCCATCCCTTTTCTGAGCCGTGTGACTCTCACTAATTGCATGAAATCCCTAAATTCCATTTCACTCACCATATTAGACTGTAAAGTGATGCTGAGACAGGCGGTGCCTGGCATCCTGTATGGGCTTTACAGTTTTTACAGAGTCTGGCATAGGATAGATGCCTAATATGCAACCACTGAGCATAATCAAGGTGACCTTGGCTGGAATCTCTGTGGAATACATGACTAAAAATGAAATGGAAGTGTCAAGGGGCCATTGTGTTTAAGCCCCTGGATTCTGTGCCTCTGCACATGTTTCTGCACTCAGCTGGTGCTGCCGAAGTGCTGACACTGATGGTCTGATGGTGGGGCTCTTTCATCAGTCCATCTTTTTGGCTAAGAAGGCTTTGAGAACAGTTTGAGTCTGTGTAAGAATCACTTAAATTTGTGTTTTTAGGAAGCTGTGGGGTTGGGCATGGCTTACTTCTCTGTACATGTTAACTTGAGGAGGAGAGGGTATTTTGGCTTTCAGTTTTGGGTCACCATTGAGCGAAATCAGAACATGAGCTCAAACAGAAACCTGGATGCAGGAATCATGCTGGGCCACTCCCTGGCTTCTTCTGCTAGCCTTCTTACCCAGCTCAGGGCCACCTGCCCTGGGATGTGCTGCCCATAGTGGCCTGGGACCTCCTACATCAATCATAAATCAACACAATCTCTTTCAGACATTGGCACCAAGCCAATCTAACTTGGGCAATTCTTTAGTATGTATCAAAATGACAATAAAAACTAGTCAGGACAGAGGCTGGAAAGGTAGCTCAGTGGTTAAGAGCAGTTGTTGCTCTTACAGAGGACCAGGCTCTGTTTCCAGTATGCACATGGTAGTTCACGGCTACCTGCTACTCCTAGTGACAGAGAGTCTGACACCGTCTTGTAACTTCTGCAGCCACAGCACACGCAGGTGCAAATGTGTGCATACAAAATATTAAAATACACTCAACAAGACAGCCACATGTCTCATACATGCGAGGCTTTTGTCAGTAAATTGCTTGCACCTCAGTAAAAAGTGATGCCCCTTCCTTAACTCTGCTAAACAAGCCATTCCTTTCCAGGTTTTAAAAAGACCTCTCTGGAGACAGATACTCAAGACTCAAGAAAGCAGTCACCTATCTGTTGCAGACACTACCTCATGTTCTGTCTTCTCAGTTTGTCTCATACTTGCGCATTGATATTTTTTCTTTATTTGAAGTTAACAGGTCTGTTTTTTTTTTTGCTTTGTGTTATATATGTGTCTGCAAATACTGTGCACATTTGTTGCTGTTGGTAGTGTGTGTGTGTGTTGCATGTGTGTGCACGTAACAAGACATTGTCTGTTTGCTTTTTTTTTATTTGCTCTCCATCTTATTATTCTGAAACAGTGTCCTCACTCAAGAGTCCTTATCATTGCATTTTCATTTACCATGTAGACAAAAGGTCATGGGTTACCTAAATTTTATTTTTACTTACATTTATTACATGTGTGTGTTGGTATGCACACTTCTCTTGCATATGTTGAGTTTCTATTTCAACAAAGTATCTTTTTCTATCTTATTGATCGATGTAGGACTTCACTTGTGAGTGAGTTTCCTGTGGGCAGCATGTTGTTGGGACTTCACTTTCTTAGTCAGTCTCTATCTTTTAATTGAGGAATTTCATCTACTTACATTTAAGGTGACTGTAGCTATAGAAGGTCTAACTTCTGTTAACTTTCTTAGCCTTAGGTTTGCTTTGGATGGCCTTGGCTCTAATTGCCCTCATTATTCGCCTTTGTGGCTTGGTGGTTTGATATGCAGGTAAGTTTTGGTCATTTCTATTTAGCTCTTGAGCATCTGCCAGTGGGGTCATAGTTTCATGTGGCTTTATTATGGTAACTGTCTGTCTTTTGCTTTAGGATGTAGGATTCCTTTAAATTTTTTTTTTTGTAAAACTGGTATATTCAACAGAATGGACAAACTGGAGCATAATATACTATGTGAGATAACCAGGTGCAGAAAGACAACCATTTGTGTCTCACATGTAAAGCTTAAAACAATATCCTGGATATAGAATAGTGATTGTAGAAGTTGGAAGGGGTGTGAACAGACAGAGGAAAGTTGGATTTGATCAGTGCACATTGTGTATATGTTTGGAATATCACACTGAACCTCATTAATTCATATAGTTTGCACATACTAATAAAAATAAAGCATTCTAAAGTGAAATAAGCCAATGAAAAATCATTTCAAATATGCATCAGACAAAAAAAAACCCTAGATGTTTGACAATACTAATTTTATGGGAGAAAACTGGAAACGGGTTCAGATAATAGGAGTAAAATAAGTCATGAGATGGGGCACTTAGCATGTCTATAGGGCTATACAGTTTCACAACTGTAAGTGTTTCTCACACGCCATGCCAGTGGACCCAACACGGCGCCGGCAAAGCACACCAAACAGAGGGCATGCCCCCAGACATGGCTATGTAGATCTGTGCCTACCTGCTCTCTTTCTTTCTTTCTCTCTCTCTCTCTCTCTCTCTCTCTCTCTCTCTCTCTCTCTCTCTCTCCCCCCCCCCCCCCCCCCCCGATTCCCTTCTCCAGGTATCCAAACTCCCTGAAATAAACTCTCATGTGGCACCTGGCAATGAGTATATGTGTCTCTCCCACACGCAAAAAACTAACAACAACCCTGGGCATTTCTAATATTATATGCTTTAGAGCACTGTCTGTGAATCTAAGTTTCATGGTCTGTTAAAATCTTATGAAACACAGGGTGTGGTGGCTCATGCCTTTAATCTCAACACTCAGAAGGCAGAGGCAGGCAGATCTCTGTGAGTTCAAAGCCAGCCTGGTTCACAAAGTGAGTTCCAGGACAGTCGGAGGGCAAGGCAACAGGGCACAGAGAAACCCTGTCTCAGAAAACAAAACAAAAGCTTCACAAAGCAGGGTAGGCAGGGAGATTGCTCAGTAGTCAGTGTTTGCTGGGTAAGCATCATGGCCAGAACTCAGGTGTTTATCTTGGGGACTATTGGAATCAAATAAAGCCCTTCTGGTGGCAGCCACATAGGACACGGAAGATGGAGCTTTGCTTTTTGCCTGCTTGCCCCCACTCTTGCTGGCAAGTTCATTTATCCTGTTCCTGAGGCATTTCTTCACTGGTTTAGAACCTTCTTCTTTGGGATTTTAGCATAGACTGTGAGGATCAGCATCTCTCTAGAAGTTCCCAGAAGGAACTCAGTGTCAGATTGGTGCTGTTCTGGCATCCAGGCTCATGGATTGATCAACTACCAGATTCTTGTGGCCTTTCTGTTTAGGCGACAACTAATTTTTTTTACTACCAGAACTACAACCTTCAAGCCACGCTAATAAATAAGATAAATTAAACCTATTTCCAGGCTAGAGTAAATTATTCTGAGATGGAGAAAATAGGAGTAGTTGCCTAGTGTATCTGTCAGCTACCACCAGAGTAATGCTGTGTAACAAACCATCTCCATCTGCCTGGTTCGAAGCAGTCATCACTTTTTCTTGGTCATGTGTCTTGTAGGTCACATGTGCACTGGCTACTGTCATCTTGGGTGGCTGGACTTGGTTCCAAATTATAGGTCTAGGGTAAAGTTTCTCAGTGTTTTAACAAATAGTTTAGCTGTGGTTTGTTCTTCTCATGGTGATGGCAGAGAGGAAGGAAGACAAGCAAGCACCCAGCACCATCACACTTTAAACTGCTCTTAAAACCAACATCCACAGTGCACTCTTTCAGCACATTGTGTGGTGGAAGTCAATGTCATGGGCAGAGCACACACTTTACTCGCTACAGGGATATGACAACTGTGTTGGTGTTGTGGTGTTGTCTTAGCTAAGGTTCTATTGCTGTGAAGAGACACTATGTTTAAGGCTATTTATAAAATAAAGCATAAAATGACCTCTGCTGGCATCCTTAAGCATGTGGAATACATGTGGTACACAGACAAACTTGCAGGATAAATATCTATATGCATAAGTAAAATTAATAATAATGATGAAGATGATGCTAAAAGGTGTGATTGGAAGCACTAGAGGACAGCACCCAGCCTTGGCCTCTGGCCTCCAAGTGCATGAGCACCTACATGCATGCATTCCTATGTGCACTCTCAAACATACCTGCACCTTACAAATAAGATAAAGTACAATAAAAATAACAGTAGGGTTGAAATTGCAAGGTCACAATGAAGGCATTCACTCTAAAAACAAGAACAGAGTAAATATGGCCACTTCCATATTTATTTACCTCCTCTTAATGCAATAAAATATATGGGAGGATAAGAGACTTAAATCACCAGACAGAAGAATGAAGTCCCATACTGCTCAGCTTATACAACCACAGACCCAGAAGACATAAAATAGCAACCAAAACCTCCCTAGATAAACAAGCAATCAAATATTAGACACATATTTGAAACTCAATAGTTTGTCTACATGCTGGTCATAACTGGTTGCAAGATGCAACAGGAAGCCGATTCTATTTACAATACACCATAAATGTTCATCAGTAATTTTGAAAAAAACTGTGTTGAGGTTCCAGATGAAAGATGTCACAAGCTTTTGTTCAGAGAGGGGGACATAGAAGTAAATGGAAAGGCACACTGTGTACAAGACACCTGAGATGTCAAGACTCCCTGTCTGGGCTGGGGTGTGGCCCAGTGGTAAAGCGTTTGCCTATCATGTGAGTGATATTCTGGGTTCGATGTCCATCACCAGTGTAAACAGCTAGCTGGGGTAGCTTACACTTAAAATTCAATGGTGGGGAAGTGGAGGAAAACAGACCCCAGGGGCTTGTTGGTTCCTAGCATAGCCTGATGAGGGACCCTGTCTCAAAATAAAGTAGACATCTTTCTGAGAACAACAGGTTGTCCTCTGGTCTCCACACATATATCAGCTGCTAGCTAAGGATGTGTGGGACAGGATGATGTAGCAGGATTTCTCAGACCGCCAGCCCCCAAATCATGGTAGGAGAGTCCTTATCAGATATGAATGCTTTGCCTTAGCTTATGCTTGTTTCTGGATAGCTTTAAATAAAAACAAAAACCCTTAAGTTAACCTGTTTCTCTCCATCCATTTCTTTACTTTTATTTCATTCTGTATGTCCTACTTTCTTGCTTCCTCCAGGTCTAGATGGCTACCTGGCCGGCTGACCCTGAGCTTCTTCCCTTTCTCCCTGATTGTCCTCACTCAAGTCTAGATTCCTCCTCCTCCTCCTCCTCCTTATTCTCTCTGTCCTCCCCAGTCCTGCCCATTACTCTACTGCCTAGCTATTGGCTGTTTAATTTTTTTCTTAGACCAATCAGGTGCCTTACACAGGCAAGATGACACAAATGCAACATCTTTACATAATTAAACAAATACAACACAAACAAATGTGTTAAACAAATATTCCAAAACAGTTGGCAATTGGGTGAGTGGTGAGCAGTGCTTTCCACAGGGGCACTCTTTACCTTCAGAAACAGCCAAGGATCCCTAGCAATGCTGAGGAGACTGTGGCATTTAATAATAATGTATTTTATTTATGTATGTGCATGTTCATGTGTGAGGCTGCATGTGTAGGTGCATATGTATGTATGTGTGTACATATACATATGTGTAGGTGGGTATATGTGAGTGTGGATGCACATGTTTATGTGGGTGTGTGCACTGAGGCTGGAGGTCAAAGGCCAAACTCAGCTGTCATTCTTCAGGAGCTGTTCTGTTTTGCTTTATTGTTTAGAGTCAGGGTCTCTCCCTGGCCAGGGGCTTCCTGATTAGGTGACTAGCTAGCAAATTCCAAGAATTGGCCTATCTCTGCCTTCCCAGAGCCAGAATTACAAGGAAATACCACTGTGAGCTTTACACAGCATTTAAATCCAGCCCAGCATCTAGCAGCTCTGGAGAGCAATGGGTTTGGGTTTGACTGTTTTCTCTAAAGGCTAGCTAATTGTTGCAACACTATATAGTTGTAAATTCTCTGTCCCACATGGGTCCTCCTACATCCATTTAGTTCCCCGAAACCACACAAATGCTTATATTAATTATAAATTGTTTAGCCTATGGCTCAGGCTTATTACTTGCTAACTCTTAAACTAACCTATGATTCTAACTCATGTTCAGCCACGTGACTTGGTACCTTTTTCTCAGTGCAGCATCTCATCTTTCTTCCTCTGTATTTCAATGACGTCTCCTCTGCTCTTCAGCTTTCCAGAATTCTCCTAGTCTGGTCACCCCGCCGATACTCCCTGTCTGCCTAGATTCTGGTCAATCAGTGTTTTATTAAACCAATATTTATAATGACAAATATTTACAATGTACAAAAGCATAATCCCGTGTGTGTGTGTGTGTGTGTGTGTGTGTGTGTGTGTGTGTGTGTGTGTGTAAGTATGCACACCAAGGCAAAGGACAGAACAGGAATCAGGTGTCTTGTTCTGTTGCTTCACACTGTATTCCCTTGAGACAAGGTCTCTCACTGAACGGACATCTTGCCATTTTGGTGAGGCTGGCCGGCCTGTATGCTTCTGGGGTTCACTTGTCTCTACCACCGATGCTGGGCATACAGACACACTCACAGACATGCCCAACTTTTTACATAGTTGCTGGATATTTGAATATTGGTCTTTATGTTTTTTGAGCAAGTCCTTTAACACCCTGGACCATCTCCTGGATGTGTGTATGTGTGTTCGCATGCATGTGCGTGTGTGCATGTGTGTGTATGTGTGTGTGTGTGTGTATTCCTGAGTCTATTTTGGAACCTTAGTCTGTTCCACCATTTTATGTGACTACTTACCAGTACCAAACAGCCTTAATGGATTTAAAATACATTTTTAATAATAGATAAGGTAAATCTATTGATGTGCAACAGACTAGTCCAAGCCTAAAGGCTCAAGACAAACACCAGTACATTTGCTTAACTATAAAGATTAGCAGGCATTGCTTAATAACACATTCTAAGATTAGTGTCTGAACATTGCAAAGACGCTGATGCATTTGCAGGTCTTTGACAATCCTACCTGACAGACATAGCATCATCAGAGTTTCTTTTTTTTCCCCCAGTACCATGAAGTTGCTGTTGTTTTCTATGATTAATGTTTATTTAGAGACACTGATGTATTTACCAGACTATCTGTTCTTTATTTCTATCTATATATTTCTTTCTTTCAGACATTCACCCTGGGCATTTTATTTATTTTCTTTTTGGTTTATTTGTTTTAGATCCCACACACAGCCTAGACTGGCCTTGAATGCTGTGTCTTCCTGCCCAACATCCTGAGCCAGCACTGGGATCACAGGCATCCATAATTACTCCTGGTTGCCATTTCCTTTCTTCTTTCTAAAAAAATTATATTTTTGTATTTTGTGTGTACATGAGTATGTGTGTGTGCGTGTGCTGTGCTGTACCTGTGGAGGTCAGAGGGCAGCTTTGGGGAGTTGATTCTCTCTTTCTACCATGTGAATGGATGCCAGAGGCCAACCCCATATATATATATATATGATGAAGAATTAAATTAAATTCCAACAGAAATCACCTAGGCTTTGTTGGGAGGAGCGTGTCTCTATTTTATAACTGTTGGTGTTAAGTCACCATACAAAATGATGAGTCGCATATGTATGACATATTCATGCCTTTGTCACATGCTACTCTTGCTCCCCATGCCCCCCATCCCTTCCCTATCTCCTTCCTCTGTGCTCAGGTCATATTCATACAACCATCTCTTCCTCCACACTCAAGTCCCTTCCGTTTCTTGTCCTGCACATGTCTTGTCTGTGTGCATAGCTTGTGTACAGACAGATACAAATTCAAATCTAGATTTCTTGTGCTAACGTTGTCTCCTGGGCCCCATGGTGGCTGTGGTAAGATACCTGCTGCCATTGTCATGTGGGCCACCTGATTTTTCTCTGTGGCTGCTTTTTCACACTGCATTTTGAGTTTCTCCTCTGTCTTTCTTCCATTTGCAGTGCTGGGACAGGACCCCAGAACCCTATTCCCCCTCTGCACACGACCAACTGAGCCAGGCCTGAATCCCCATCCCTTGAATTTATTGTAGATTTTGTCTGATTTTTCTTGAATACAATTTTCCAGGCTCCCCAAATCTGGGTATTTGTGTCCTTCATTGATTCTCAAAATAGCATTGTCTCTTCAAGCACACCCTTCCCTACTTTCCTGATTGTCCCCTTCTGGCACTTTGAAGGTTACACATTTTTAGACATAATATCTCTATTCTGGATATGTAACAGCTTTTATTTTATGTCTCCCATTTCCTTCCTCTCCCTACTTCGTCCTGGGTAATTTGTTCAGCTCTATCTCTCAGGTCATTATTCTTTACTCTGGCCATGTCTAATCTGTATTATTCCATCCACTGAATTTCCCAGGTCAATTACATTTTTATTTCCTTAAGTTTTTTGTGATTCCCTTTATCTGCCTTTTAAGTTTTGATAATGTCTCATTCCTCCAAATTATGTTCTTCTAAGTGTGCAGCTGATTCCATTGCCCTCTGCCTCTGCATCCACCTCACAGAGTATGCTGTTTCCAGGGCTTTTTAAGTGGACTCAGTCAGTTTACCCAGTGGTGGTGTCTGGGTTTTGGGTAAGTGGTGGTTTAAATATAAAATTTACCTCATAAAGCTATGTGCCTTAACATTTGGACCAAAGCTGGGGGTGCCCTTTGGGAAGATTTTGGAACCTTTAGGAAGTGGGGCCTTCCTACAGAAAGTGAGTCACTGGGAGGTGTGGGCTGTTGATTCTCTGCTTCCTAAGTGCAGAAGTAATCCTGTGCTTTCCCTGCCGATACCATGTTCTCTCTATCGATGGACTATATCCCTCTGGAACCATGAGCCCAAAACAACCCTCTCTGCCATAAGTTTCTTTTTCAGGGTGTTTGAACACAGCACCAAGAAGAGAAGCTAAGGCAGAGTAATAGCTGCATCCCTCCAAAGAAGGCATGGAAGGTCCTGATGGGGCCTGGAAATTTCAGACCAGTCTCAGGTTCTTTGGCTGAGGAACTGGTGTGTATAGTATTTACAATGCACACTACAATCTGCTTGTGGTTTGGAATTCTGAGGGGAAATTGTTTTCTTTTTTCACTTTTCTGGTTATCAGAACAAGGCTTCTATGTCAAGTGTCGCCCATGGGATGAGGCATGCTGGGGGTGGCTGTGCTTAGATGCCAGGAATCCCCCTGGGATGGGGTGAGCTGGGGGTGGCTGTGCTTAGACCTAAATTATCCACTGTTGTCATTTGCTTTCTGTTTCTGCGATGCAGATTATGATCAAAAGGATTTATTTGGTTTACACATCCTGATCAGGGTACATCGTAGGATGTCTCCATTGAGGTCTCCTCTTCCCCACTGACACTAGTTTGTGTTAGATTGATAAAACCTAACCACAGATAGATTCTCTGGAGCTGGCATTACAGGGTTTTGAGCTGCCTGGAGCCAAAGTCTGTTTAGTGCAGAAACAGCATGTGTTGTTAAACATCAAACCATCTCTCTAGAACCACGGTGTAGAATTTTCTTTTAAAACTTTTCAGTTATTATATTTTATTTGTAATTTTTATGAATGAGTCTTTATTTATAGATTCTACATGTTATTTTGTATAAAAGAAAGTTATTTAATTTTGTAAGTAGCTATATTTTGTAACTAGCATATTAACTCTGTGTGTGTGGGTGTGTGTGCAGATATGTGCATGCAGGTGTATGTTCATGTCTCTGTGTGTGTGTGTGTGTGTGTGTGTGTGAAGGTCAAGGTCAGAGGTCATCATTGAATATTGTTCCTCAGAAGTTATCCACTGTGTTTTTTTTGGGTCAGGATCTCTCACTAAGATTCAATCAGGCTAAGCTTGTGTATTAGGATTTTTGGGGTTTTGTTTCGTTTTGTTGTTTTGGTTTTTTCTTTCTTTTTTTTTCCTGTGATAAATCATCACCAATGCAACCTGTAGAAGGAAGGGCTATTTGGACTCCAGTCTCCAGGGCCAGGAGTCCATTACCAGCACGGCAGCTCTGGAAGCAACTGAGCGCTCACATTTCGAACTTCAAGCATGAACAAAAAAGAGAAAACTAAAGTGGTTCAATGTTTAAACTAGCAGGCCATCCCCCCACAGACACTTCCTCCAGCAAGGCCACGCCTCCTAAACCTCCCAAACAGCACCACCAAATGGGGAACCAAGTGTCCAAATAAATCCATGAATCTCTGGGAATTCATTCAAACAACCTTCACCAGCTAGCTCCACAGATCCTCCTGTCTCTACCTCCGGGCACTGGGAGTACAGGCATCACCACTTCCTGCTTCTACCAGGGTGCTGTGGGTCAAAACTGGGGTCTTTGTGCTTGCTTGGGTAAGTACTTTTCTGTTTAAGGCAATTTCCCTCAGATGCACTGTCTCTCACATAGTGTTTTCAAGGAAGATTTCCAAACACAAAACTAGACTCTAGCCTCCTCAAGATACAGGAATCTTACTTGTTTACTTTAGTTATAAATATTTTTAATGTTTTATCACGATTCTCTCTCGTGTGTGAGTGCGAGTATGCGTACACGCGCATGAATGTGTGAGTCACAGTGTGTGGAAGTGAGTGGACAACTATGAGACTCCATTTCTTAGACTCCCTTACCCTGAGGGTCCTGGGACTGTACTCTTATTGGCCTTGGCGGGATCTTTTACGCTTTGAGTGTCTTGCTGGCCCAGAAATAAGACTATCACTCATCTTTCCTCCCCCTAAAATTGCTAAGTTAATCTGATCTGTTATCTTGTTTTACAATTTTTTGAAACTTTTTATAATAAGAAACATCAGCAATGCCCTAAATTAAAGAGAATAGTACAGTACTCATTACCTTCATACAGTTATTGCTCAATGTTCTGACGTCAGCTTTTCATTGTCTCTCCCATCCTTCCAGCTTCCAATGGCTTTATTTGGAAACAAATCCCAGTCACTGGATCAATTCAGTGGAAAATGTCCAAGCAAAGAATTCTTTAGATAAAGATAAAATGTCGAAATGCCTTGTGGCACCCCAAAATACATGACATCAGAGCCTCAATTCATGTTGGAATTTCCTTGATTTCACACATGGTTTTTCACAGTTGAATTGTTTGACCAAGACCTAAGCAGCTGTTTGGGTCTTTAAATATCCGGTGCTGGCTAGTTTTGTCAGCTCAACACAAGCTGGAGCCCTCAGAGAGAAGGGGAACTCAGCTGAGAAAACGCCCCCATAAGATCCGGTTGCAGGCAAGATGGTAAGGCATTTCATTTTCTTAATTAGTGATGATGTGGGAGGACCCAGCCCATTGTGGGTGGAGCCATCCCTGGGCAGATGGTCCTGGGTTCTATAAGAAAGCAGTAAGCAGGCCCCTCCATGGCCTCTTCATCAGCATCTGCCTCACTTGAGTTTCTAAATTGCGTTTCCTGAGTGGATTGTGATACGTAAGCTTAACAAACCCTCTCCTCCCCTGATTACTTTGGTCCTGGTGTTTCACCACAGCAATAGGTACCCTGACTGATGGTGCCCACATTCCCCCACTCCAAATTATTTGCTGAAGAAAGTAGCCAGGATGTGCTGATGTTCTGTGGTGGTCTCTTGACATGTCATTCTGACTTCTACATTTTCTGTAAACTAATCATTGGTTTTGAAGACAGTCAAATTCCAGTTTGACATTCTGGTATAATTTTTGTCATGGGATCCTCCAGGAGCATCCTGAGTGCTGATCTCTCTTTGGGGTGTGCTCTGGAGTCCTGGTGATCTGTGTAGTGACCTCAGAGGGACTTTGGCAGTCATCAGGCCAGTCTTCTTTACAAGTTCCTGGTTCACATCTCTTTATGTAACCCTCTGCTCTTTCTCCTTTATATTAGGACTGAGTCTAGGCCAGTGGTTTCCAACCTCCCAAATGCTGCAATCCTTTGATACTCTTCCTCATGCTGTGGCAACTCCATGTGGGTTTCGCTCATGAGACCAGACACACACTACCAGATTCCACCCAAGAGCTTATTCAGGGGAGTTGCTGAGTGGGTATGGGGAGAGAATCAGAAGAGAAAGAGACAGATTTTCACCTGGTGTCTCCTTTTAAGAGACCAGGTGGGCACAGATTTACATAGCCACGCCTAAGGGCACACCCTTCATCTTCGATGTTCTGCCCACATGGCTGCTACATGCCAGAAATCCTTATACCCCAGCCATAAAATTATCTCATTGCTACTTCATAACTGTAATTTTGCTAATTATGAATCATGATATAAAAATTTGTGGTTTTAATGTTCTTACTCAACCCCTGTGGAAGGACAGTTTGACCCCTCAAAAGGTTGAGAGCCACTCACATAGGGTCCTATAACATGCTAGGCAGCACTCTGCCACTGAGCTGCACTCCCAGCCTTTTTGTAGTTTTCATTTTGAGACAGAGTCTTGATAAGTTGTCCAAACCTTCAACTTGGGATCCTTCCTCCTCAGCCTTCCACGGAAGTAGAACTGCAGGCCTGTATCGGGGAATCTGGCTTCTTCATCTCCCTCTGTGAGAACAAGCTGGGATGAGCAGCCCACACGGCCGATTCCAGCAGATCAGTCCAATGCGAGGGTCAGGCAGAGTCAGAGGGCAAAAGGAAGAAGACTAACATTCGTTTCCAACCCCTCCTCCTCCCCTCCCTTCCCTTTCTCTCCCAGTCAGGAATGTTTCCCTCATCAGTGTGTTCTCCCATGGCTACAGTCTTCTTGTATCATCTCTGCCTTAGTCTGTGGAACACACCTCATTCCAGTGTCCCTCACATGACAACAGATTGTAGCCACTGCCACTGTGGGCATTGCCCCACTGTCCTGGCAGCTTGTCTACTCTGTCACATGGCAACCAGTTCTTACAGTCAATTTCCTCTGTGTGATTGTCCAGGCACTTTCTTTCTCCCCTGTAGACCTTGAGGGGAAGTATGTGGGTGTTGCTTTTTCTAAAAGTATAAAAGGAAATTCTTTATGCTCCAGAAGAATTCAGACTCATTGCTGTAATCTGGTTTTAGCAGGCTGAAATGAGCTCACTTTGCAGATATGAAGTGGGAAGAAATTCTACGTTTAAAGTGACTTTTAAAGAAAAAAAGAGATTAAGTATCAGGTCATTCTTTCAAAGTCAACAGTACAGACAAAACATCTTTTTAGAGTTGATAACTACCAATGCTATTTTGTTTTTGGAGGGAGATTGGCTACCTCAAATGTGAAGATTACCTGAAAATGTCCTTCAGAGGGCATAGAAGGGGCCAAGGTCTAAAGAATAAAACCAGCAATAAAGACTGAGGCTCTGGGGAATTTAAGGCGAGAACCCCACTGGAATAAAAAGCTAAGGGGAGAGATTTCCAGACCCATGAACCCCCCTCAATGCTCTCCTCTCTGAACAAGTCCCACTCCTTCAATCCAAGGTGAATTTTCAGCCTGCAGGGTTTATTAGAATCATTACTACCTCTTAGTTCACCTTTTTCTAGGGGTGAGCCATTCTGTCCACCTTGCCCTCTCTAGGCTCCTAGTACATTGACTTATGCATGGAGTCCAGAAGTCTGGGCAAAGGACCAGAAGTTTCAAGAATCCTGAGTCAGAGGGCCAAGCAGGACAGGGCCTGGGGATTTAGCCTATGAGCAGAGGAGATCTTGACCTCTTTGGAAAATGCTGGGAAGTTGTGGTGGTTGGGGAGGGGCTAGGGATAGCTCCCAGAAGGAAGTGAGGTGTCTGCTGAGACCTGAAGGGTGATGGGCTTTGTTGGGGGTCCCAGGCAGATAAAAGGGCATAGGCAAGGGCTAAACTGGGGCTCTGGTTTCTCTGGCAAGCCTACTTTACTAAAACCAATTTAAAAAAAACACAAACCATGGAAAGAACATGGAGGAAAGGATGGAGGGAGGGAAGAATGAAGGAAACATGAATCCCACCCCCTTCTGCCTCAGCTCGCTTCAGCCCATGAGCCTCTGGCTGAGGGATCAGAACGTCCCTCCACCCCTCATTTGAGTTCCTGTGTACCTTCAACTCTGCCCTGAGCAAGCAATAAACGAGTTTGTGAGAAAGAATGGGCAACCGGGTTTAGGCTGGGTCGCCTACGTGAGCAGGAACATATATTTTTTAAATGACTATTTACATGTGTTAACCCAATTTCTATGAAAAACTGCTTGGGAGTACA
>PVIH01014731.1:25046-52629 GCA_004025045.1 Sigmodon hispidus
GAGAGGGTACCCTGCTTGGGGCACTGGGTTGGGGGGGGAGTGTTCCAGGGACCCAGGCCTGAGAGGGTACCCTGCTTGGGGCACTGGGTTGGGGGCATCCTTTATCCCACCCCAGCGTTTGTGAGTTCGCTCAGCTCCTGTATATGAATGAGCTGATCTTTCAGCTGCCCTTTGTCTTGGAAAAAATTAATTCTCATTTGCCTTGCCCCGTCTAAATGTCACCCACCGATATTTTGTTAGACATTAGCAGCAGTGGCGGGGAGGGCCGCGGGGTAATTGTGTTCTGCCTGATGCTGGGATTTACATAATTTCAGACAGCAATTAAAGAATCCTGGGGAATTTTTTTTCCTCTCTCCCTTCCAACCTCTCCTACAAAGAAAGTGTTCGTTTACATTAAGCGCTCAGCGCCTTGCTGTTCATTTGCATAAAATTAAAGGTTTTTGTGTTCCTGAACAGCAGGGTAACATTTAAAATTCCGTTTTAAAAAGCTCACCTTACAATAATAAAATGTTAATATCATTTCCTAGGCAATGCAAGGTTGCCAGACGCCTTTCAATTCCAACTTGCTCCTGTGCTAACTGCTCATTCTCTCTCTCTCTCTCTCTCTCTCTCTCTCTCTCTCTCTCTGTCTGTCTCTTTGTCCATCCCCTCCCTGTCTTCCCCATCCTATATCCCCTCCTTCTCTTCACCTTGGGGCATCATCTCCTTCTCTCTCCCCCTAGTTCTTTCTCTAGATGGGATCCAAATGTCTTCATCCCTTCAACCCCAAGCCATGAGCAGAGTTTCTATGACCATCCCGAGGACAATGACATCCCAGGGCATCTTGGTTATGCAAGATCCCCAAGTTATTGCATCATCCCTAGTACCTTAGACTCCCCCATCTGTGCCAGTCTCCTTCCCTAACACCATGGGTGATTGTGACAACCCAGGAGGACACCTCCAGGTCACTGTGCAACGTTACTGTGTCCTGAGCCCCAGGTCACATATCATCCCTCGTTCTTACTCATGTCAAACAGCATTGAAAGGTTCATCTCATAAGATACTAAAAACAAGGACCACTCTCCTGAGCCCCCTGGGAAGATTATTTGCCTCCACCCAGGCTTCCTGGACCCAGGACAAGCTTCCCCTAAGGCATATCTGTCTACATCTGCCTTTGCTTAGCTCTCCCCCATACCATCAGAAACTGTTTAAGGACTTGCAGCACCAAGGGGAAAACTAAAGGGCATTTCTGCTGTATCCAGGACCCACATTAATATTGTTCACCTAGTCAGATGATGCCTCAGCCCAACTGCCAGGTGACTGCACCTGTGTGCTGCAGGCAGACAGAAAGCATGAGCTGGGGACTTTACGAGCAATGTGGAGAGGTAGGGTAGATTTCTCAGAAACATGGAACCCCCACACTATGACTCATGGGGTGGGGGTCTTGGACATGATGCTGAGGTGCAGAAAGAACAGTTCTGCTTGATATTTTATCTACAAAAGTAGGTGCTTTTAAAATTCAAGCCTTTAAGTGGTAAAGAGATACTGAGTGTTAAGAGGATTATGGAAGTCAGAGTTCTTCAGCTGAGACTGAAGGACATTAGACAATAAAACAAACCCATATGAACATACACTGAGCCATATGGCCACATAGGCAGCTATATATCTATATAGGTAACTATGCAACTGTAAAAGATGATATTATTGTGTGATTGGCTTATAAATTATTTTTTCCATAAGATTTAAATATAAACATGTTAAATACTAGTTATATATTATTTGCTATAATGATGATCAATCTATGTTAATAAGCATTTTAGAAAGAAATACATCAGGAGGTGAGGCTATAGAGAGACAGAATTCTTGTATAATTTTGAAATAAAGTCAGTATGAATTCCAAGATAGAGTATTATAAATTATATGTTAATTGTAATCCTCAGGGCAAATACTAAGAAAATAACTTTAAAATATACAGTGAGATGAATGACAAAGAAATGAAAATGGTTTATTTAATGAAAAATAAGACAGTAACAAAGTAAAATTATAAAAGTAAATTATTCCTTAATAATAATTACATTAAATGTAAGTGGGTTAAACTATCCAATTAAATGGTAGAAAATTGGAAGAATGAACTGTTCTAATGACCCAACTATGTAATGTGTATAAGAGATTCATTTTAAATTAAAAGACATAAATAGGTTGGAAATAGAAGGAGAGAAAAATATTACGTGCAAACATAGTATAAGAATGCAGTGGGATTATGTTCTGTTACATTGCAAATAATTGTCCCACCTACTAGTTTAATAAAATTGCTGATTGGCCAAAGGCAGACAGGAAGTGTGGGAAGGGCTACCAGACCAGGAAAACTCCAGGGAGCATCTCAGAGCAGAGCAGAGACTCTGCAGAGATACCAGGAGACACAGAAGAAAGCAGTTGAAATGCTGCTGAGAAAAGGTACTGAGTCGCATGGCTGAACAAGATAGGAATCATGGGTTGAGTGAAGATGAAGGAGTTAGCAAGTTATATGCCTGGGCCCCAGTCAATCAGCAGAAAATCAATATAAGTGTCTGTGTGATTCTGTGATTCTGCTGGGCTGCCAGACTGCTGGTCAAACCTCTGGGGTAGGCCCAAAGGTCCGGGCCAGAAACCTCATACAACATAAGGGAGCTAGAGTGGTTATATCAGAAACAGAGATGGCTCAGTGGGTAAAGACACCTGCCACCAAGCCTGGCAGTCCTCTGAACTGCACGTGCTAACTATGGCACTGTACACAAGAACACATGGGGTGAGGGGGGTCAGGGAGATGAAGACAGGGAGAGAGAAATGAGGTTAAAGGAGCCATTGTGATTATTAATGCATATGCTCCTAAACAACAGAGCTCAAGGAAATACTGGCGAACAATGAAACCAGAATTCTCCCTTCAGTTGGAGCCTTAACTACTTATTGTCTATAATAGACAGAACAATTAGGAAGAAAAAGAGGAAGGAAAGAAGAATCATAAAGGCAGTCCAGCTCAGCAAACACCTGTATAGCACACTCTGCCTACAGTGGTGATGATGGGTAAACGTTCTCTTCAGCTGATGTGGAACATCTCTAGGATAAACACTATGTTAGATCATAAAACAAGACCTAAAGGAGTGAAAGAAAAACCACACAAAGTTTCTCTCAAAACATGACACACCAGAATTTTATGAGTGGTGAAAGCATGCTTAGAGGGAACATTGGAGCTGTGAACTCCTTCACTGAAAAAGGGCTGGAGAGAGAGTTCAATGGTTAAGAGTGTATACCGCTCTGGCAGAGGACCTAATTTTGGTTCCCAACACTGACATCAGCTGCTCAGGACCATCTGTAATCCAACTCCAGGGAATCCAGTGCTCTCTAATGGACTCTTTGGGTATTGCATACACATGGTGCATAGACATACACGGAGGCAAAACATTCCTCCATAGATGGTGATGACGATGTTGACAAGGATAATGGTAAACCACATCCTGCATGGCTTGATTCTGGAGACCTGACTTGGCTAAGGTGAGGATGAAGAAATGGCAGACACACATATAGAAAAGCTGGGATTAGGTGGGCTGTGCTCGCTCTGATGAAAAGCATCTACTACACAACCTGGAAAGTCAGAGCGCTAATTATGTCCAGCACAAGGAGGAATGGCTAGCCAATCTCAGTGGAAGGTCTCTATGGGGATCTGGAAGGAGGATGGTGCAGTGGACATTTCCTGTGAGGCTTTGACATTTTTATGGGTCTGAGGCATTGGGGTTCTTGACATAGCCACGCTCATATCAACAATATGCATTCACTCAGGACTTAATTCATTCCCCACAATAATAACAATTAATATTAATAATTAATTAATTAATAATTGATAACAATAAAATAATGATAATAAAGATATATTAAACTGGTAAGTAAATGGTTTCTAACAAAGAAAAGCTTACAGTCGAATGGCTTCCCAAATAATTCTTCAAAATGTTTGAAGAGTAATAACATTGATTCTGTTCAAACTCCTCTAAAAATTTTTACCATAAAAGGTCAGCATTACCCCAACAAAAGAAAAAAAATGAAACATCAATGAATACATTGAATGAACACAGATACAGTAATCCTTGAATGAGATACTAGCATATTGAATCCAGTAGCATATTACAAAGGCTGAGAATCAGAACAAATGAGATATGTTGCAGAAATGTAAACATAGATTCAGTATCTAAAAATCAGTCAGTTGGGGTGAGGCTCAGCTGATATTCTGCTTGCACAGGATGCATGAGGTCCTGGGTTTGGCCCTATGTACCACATAAATAGAGCATAGTGATAGGTTCCTCTAATCTCAATAATAAAGAGGTAAAGACAAAACAGTTACCTATAAAATACAAACAAATAAATCATGTAAAAAAGAACATACCTTATTAAAAGCATCCATAAACACTACACACTGGTATCTTGTCCAAGTATGACAGTGAGTACTTCTTTGCAACATTAGAATGGAAACAGAACTAGAAAGATGCCATATAGACATAAGGGCCTGCATCCAGAATCTACATAAGAAGCAGAGTTCCTTTGTAGCCCCAGTGCCTGAGAGATGGTCTTTGGATACAGAAGACCTAGAGCTTACTGGCTAGCTTTCCCAAACATTTGATGAGCTTCAGGTCCAGTGGGAGACGCTCTCAAAACAAATAAGTAGGTCAAAAAGACATCTGATGTCAACTTGTGGCATCCATACACAAGTGCACATACTTACACAAGCATACACACCACGCACATTGGTATTTGCACAAAAAAATTGTATGCAAATGTCTGTAATAATGTTGGGTAGTGGTGGTGCACACTTTTAATCCCAGCACTCAGAGGCAGAGGTAGATGGATTCCTGTGAGTTTGAGGCTAGCCTGGTCTACAAAGCAAGTTCCAGGACAGCCAGAGCTACACAGAGAAACCCTGTCTCAACACACACACACACACACACACACACACACACACACACAAATGTCTATAACAGCAGTGTTTACAAGTCAAAAAGAGTAAACAACCTAATACCATTGACTGGTGGCATATTTATGCAAGAGAATACCATTCAGTCATAAAAAGAAATAGAATTTTTGTTTGTTTGTTTTTTCTTTTTATTATTTATTTATTTATTTTTAGAAAATAAAGTCCATTTTTTTTCATGTATCCCCTTGCTCTCCCTCCGTTCCCCCACCCAATCCCTCCCTGTCTGCCTACAGCCTCCCTCCTTCCCATCCCCCATCCCCTTCCCCAAAGGGGCAAGAAGTCCCAAGGTGGATCAACTCAGCATTCACTCCAGGCAGGTCCGATTTCCTCATCATAATGTCATGACTGGGTGAGGTGTTCCTCAGGGAAGAGTGGGATCTGAAGTGCCAGTCCATGCACAGAAACACAGTCTGATCTGTCCCCTCGAGACTCCACATACTGCCCGTATCATTTGTCAGCTGCCTATCCTTGAAGGTCCTAGTTCTTTTTCTTGAAGGTTCCCAATGGCTGTTCTTAATTCAGTGAGCTCCCCAGAGCTCCAGCCAGTCATCACTGTAGGAGTTTTCCTTATAAGCCCTTGCTCATATAAGTTTTCCTTGTTCATATAGACTCTTCTCTCCTGCTCTCAGCTGGACCAGGAGCTCAGCCCAGTGCTCAGCCATGTGTCTCTGCCTCTGTCTCTCTATTCATTGTTGGATTAAGTTCTGTGATGGTACTTGGGGGTCTATTCATTTGATTATAGGGGAAGTCTTGTTTAGGCAACAACTTCACTATTGGTTGGAGGCCTAGGCAGGGACATCCTGTGAGTTCTTATGGGTGATTCTAGCACCTGATCTTTTCCCAACCCCACACTGGCCTCCTCTATTAAGATCTCCATCTCTTTTTTTCCTCCCTCATTGTTGCTCCTCTCACTCAATCCTCCCCTTCTCTCCTGATTTGTTCCCACCTCTTCTTGGTTGCAACTCCTTATGCTCTCAATTAGCTAAGGAAAGAAATAGAATTCTAAGACATGCTGCAGTATGGATAAATCTAGAAAATATGAAACATGGAAGAATTCAGAACCATACAAAGGCCATGTGTTCAATGATCCAAATTTTTTATTAAACATCTAGATTAGACAAATAGAAACAGAAGGGTATTCCTAGCTTCCAGGACCTGGATTTTGGGGATGAGGAATGGCCTAGCTTCTAGACCTAAATGGTGGATGTTTTGCCATGTTGTAAGTTGCTAAGTTCAGCTGAATCACATGCTATTAAATGGTTAACCTCACCAATCTATTTTAAAGTTTCTGTTATCGGGATTTTTTTTAATCTTAAAAATTGAGAGGCAAAGCTTCACCCCACAGTGAAAGCTTTGTTAGCTTTCGTTTTACTGTTGTTGGTCTTGCTTGGGAATTTTTGGAGCTAGATTTTATGTAGCTCAGGTTAGCTTCCAACTTGCGATGCAGCTGAAGAGAGACTTGGACTCCCAATGCTTCCTCCTCTGCCACCAAGGTGGTGGGATTACAGGCGTGCAGCACGGTGTCCCGAGATCACCTTTGTGAAGTGACTGTGGTTTGAATGAGAAACGGCCCCATGGGCTCATGTATTTGGAAACTTGGTCTCCAGCAGGTGGCGCAGTTTACAGAGGCTACATAAGCTGTGGAAAGGGCAGCACTGCTGGAGAAAGTGTGTCACCCGGAACTTACAGTCCTGCTCCACTTTCTGGTCTCTCTGCTTCCTGGATCTAGTTGGTGTGATCTTTTAGCTCCCTGTTTCCATGCTACTTCTCCCTTCATTATGGACTCTAACCCTCTGGAAACTTTAACCCAAATAAACTTTTTAAAAAATATGTCCTGATCATGTGTGGTATTTTATCACAGCAACAAAAACTGGCTAACACAGATGACAATCAAATATGATGAACAAACTTGGGTTGGACCCCAGACCATAAACAAAATAGGTATAAATGACCTGATTTGCACAACCAGGGAGATTGCAATAAGAACCAGGGGAAATGTGAGCACTGTAGTAATGTGGTTTTTCATATTTCTTAGTTAATGTTCTTTGATTGGTAAGGATAGTCCCAGTTCTTAGGAGCACCCCATGAATGTCTGTAAAGGAAGATAAAGTCAAGTCTACAACTAACCTCAGATTCTCTAGGAGCAAAAGATGTGTGAGAGTGAGAGTTTGTTTGTGTGTATGTGAGTATGCAAATATGTGTGAAAATGTGTGAGAGCATGTGAGTCTGAGAATGTGTGAATTGTGTGAGTGTGTGGATGTGAGTGTGCAAATGTGTGTTAAAGTGTGTGAGTCTGAGAGTGTGTGAATGTGTGTAAAAGTGTATGAGAGTGAGAAAGTGTGTAAGCGTGTGAGAGTGAGTCTGAGAGTATATGAATGTATGTGTGTGAATAAGTGTGAATGTGTGTGTTTACATAAAGATACACCCACTCCTGTGTTGATATTTACATACACGAGATGGCTGTGTTTTGTGTATACATCTGTGTATGAAAGAGAGACAGAAGTCTGGTCATAGAGGTTCAAAGAGGATTGCTAAGTTGCAATAAAGAGTATTTATTTGGGTAGTGTACTCACCATTTTGTTATATGTTTGTGTGTATTCATGTGTATATCTTCAGGTTCATGTGCAGTGTGTGCATGTGGAGGCAGGGGGTCAACCTCAGGTTTCATTCCTCAGGTGACCCACCTTCTTAGAGACTGAGACCTTCACTTGGCCTAGAGCTTGCTGGGCAGACCGGTTGAACAATGAGCCTGGAGAATTGCCCGGCCTGCCTTTCAGGTGCTGGGATTACAGTTCTGAGCTGCTGCTCTGGGCTGTTCTTTATATGGTCCCTTATGCTTGTACTGTAAGTATGTTACATTGAGCTGTCTCCTAACCTCTCAAATAATGTTATAAAATGAAGACCTAATGTGGGTTGGCGAATAATTCAGTGGGTTAAGTGTCCACTGTGGAAGCACAGGGACCAGAGTGAGGTCCTAGCACGGTAGTGCATGTGCCTAGAACACCATCACTCAGACGGACCACCACCAGGATCGTCTGAGCACCCTGGCTAGCAGTCTCCTGCCCCCCACCTCGAGTTCTGGGATCACAGGCCTGTGCCACCACACCTGGCTCTAAATGTGGCTTTCACCGGCTGTCACAGCCCATCATGTTGAGGCAACAACTCGCTTAGCAGATTCAGTTGCTAATATGCATCCAATTGTCTAACTTTATTCTTTCAAATGGTTAACCAACTATCCCAGCACTATTTATTAAATAATTTATGTTTTCCCCACTGATTTGAAATGCCACTTTCATTATATAATAAATAGCTATGCATACCTCAGTTATTTTTCTGTGTCGGCTCATTTGTTTAATTATGCCGATTTTACTGTTTTGTCTTATTATATAAACCTGCAATGCATTTTGGCTTATTAATTCACTTGGCTTTTTGTTTGTTTGCTTGCTTTTGTTTTCACTTTGAGACAGGGTTCATGTAACTTACTCTGGCCTTGAACTCCTGATTCACTTGCCTCTACTTCCCAAATGCTGGGGTTATAGTTGTGTACTGCCATGCTCAGCTTTTGTGGTGCCTGAGACCAACCTCAGGGTTTGCTGCATTCTTGAAAGCCCTCTGCCAACTCAGCTGCGACCCCAGTATCAAGTAACTTATTAAACAAATCTGAACCAGTCTTCCTGTGGATACGAGCTATTTTAAAACAGGCTGGACAGTGGGCAGTGGAGCACCTCTCAACACTGCATTTAAATATTTGACCTTAGAAGTTTCTCCCACCTGATCAATTTCATTTATTAAGATGTTCTTAGCTGTTCTTGTCTATTTATAACTCCCAATGAACTGATGTTGCAAGAAAATACATTTGGGATTTCATTGGAACTGAATTAAATGTATGGATTAATTTTAATGGAATTGACAATTTTTAATCTTCTTTTCTACTGACCCAGTCAGCCGTGATTCTATATAGTCAAACTCTCATTTTCATGGAAGTTTTAGCCTCACACATTTATGACCAAACTTGTTCTTGGATATTTTCTCTTTGTTGATATTGCGAATGTTATCTTTTCCCCATCATACATTCCCAGTGATTAATGTAGGTACACAAGAAAGTCATTGATTTTTGAATATTTCTTTTAAGTCAGCATTTACTGAATTCCTGATTAATTGTAACAGTTCTTGCTTGTTCTCTCAAATTTCCTAGGTAAATAATCACATAATGTGAATTTCCCTTCACTTTCTTTTGCACTTACCATATATACGGTAATATAACGTTTATGTATGTATTTATTTCTTCTTGCATTAACCAAGTCAAGCCTTCTGAGGCATGAGGAGCAGTACTGAACAACCAGTTTCCCTGGGGAAAGCAATCCTGGTAAGGAGCTCTGGGAAATTAATGCAGCCATCATAGCTGGGCTTACGCAGTCAAGGTGATGTCACTAGATGAGAAACTTATAAAGGGACACATGCCCTCAACCATGAGGTGATCTTCAGGGAAGAACACGAAAAACACAATAACAAAAAGAAAAATCAAAGTGCGCAAGGAGAGGTCACTTCAGTGGCTTTGAGAATGCTTGGGACATATTCCACAAGGCATCTGTTCAATGCAGAAGGATGGAACAACGGCATTACAAAAAGATTGCAAGATCACCTGATGTGTGGCTCTCACCATTGCCTAGTCCTGTTCCCCCAAGTCCTGTTCTTTACCCCTTGTCATTTTTCCAGCTGGTAGATCTGAACTCTTTCCCCAAAGTTTCTGTGTTATTCATTTGGTCCCCAGCTGGTGGCGCTATTGCTAGGTAGATGAACCGTTAGGGGGTGGAGTCTATTTGGAGGAAGTAGGTCAATAGGGGTGTGAGTCTTTGAAGATTATATTGGGAGTCTGTGGCTTCCTCCACCCTACCTTGCTGGCCCCCATGAAGTGAGCAGCCTCCCCTACCAAAGGGTCTTGTCAAGATATCCTGCCTCCTTCAGACCAAAGCAATGGATGTCAGCCAACCACAGGCTGAAACTGTGTCCAAATCAAACTTGGCTTCTTTTCAGTCGCTCTTCTTGGGTTTGTGTCATAGTGACAAGGGGGCCACAATCACTCTGACCGCCCGCCTTCCCCGGACTACTAAAGCTACAGCTTCTCTGATTAAGCCAGCATCCTTTCTGCCAGCAGCCAACTGCTGCCTCCTCTTGGAGAGTAGGAGGTGGGAATTCCTCCTGCTCCAGCTAGCTATACCAGACCAGACTCCAGCCCCGGGGCCTGTCTCATCAGCTTGCTCTGTGCCCACAAGTTCTTTACTTACCTCCCCCTCCCCCCCTCCCCCCCCAGCTTTCTGGATGCCAGGGTTCTCTCAACACCTTGGCCCACTGCTTAGAAAATCTATCTAGTGTCTTCTACCCCTTCCCCAAACCTGACTTTCTGTGGTCAGCCACCGTGTTGCCTATGACTCTTGCCCTCCTGATCCCAGGGGCTTTGACTCCACCCCTCCTCTGAGACCCTCATTACTCTAAGCCTGCCTTTTCTCTTCACCTTCTCAGTGTCCTTCAGGATGCCCTCCCCTGGATTCCTCCCATGACCCCCCTCCCTCTCTGCCAGCTGAACCCCGCAGGGCAGGCATCTAGCTCACCTTAGGCTCTACTTTAACCATACCTAACCTCAAGCTTATCTGAAGCTCTTGTTCCAACCTGTGAAGTTCGGCAACTGGCTGCTGCTAGCACCAAATCTGGGGTACAGGCTTCCAGGTCCCCCTGAATGAACCTACAAAAAAGAAAAAGAGGGCTACAAAAAAGAGGTAAAGCCATCCATGCCACAATCTGGGGGGGGGTTCTTTACTCAGGACAGGGTTTGGGGGCTGTAGGCGTCCCCTCCCTGCAGTGTGGGAAGTCTGTGCTCTCTGTTCTTCTGTCACCGAGGCCTATATTAAGAACATTAAATGTCAGCACAGCCACTTTAACTGCTAATGTGAGGGAAAGCGGGTGAGTCACAGGTGTGTTAGAAAAGTCAGGAACTAGAAGAAGCAAGGAGGCAGAGAGGGTGTGGCTAGAGAAGCCAGTTCACTTAATTAGGACCCACAAGGGGGTGGTAGGGAGGGGGCAGACAACAGACCTGCAGGGACAGACTCATCTGCGGGATGGTGGGCTGGGGAGGCTCAGGGTGAGATAGAACCTGTATGAGACTCAGGAGGGCTTCACACCCGCAGTGACTCTCAGTGACTGAAAGGATTTGGGGTAAAAGCCTCTCTGGAAAGCAGACTGCAGAGGTAGCTGTCAAAGCCATACCCTGTTGCTAAGGGAACCGCCTGGGAAGAGTCAAGAGATGAGGTGAAGTCACCCCCACCTCCTCATCTGGCATGAGGTTCAGAGGGCCCTGGCACTCCACCGATGCACTGGTGCCTTCCTAGCCAGGCTTTAGAACCTGGGCAGGACTGAGCTCCTGCCTTCTATGACCATGCCCACACCCGGCTAGTCATTAGCCCAAGGGTTGACCAAGACCCAAAGGCAGAGCCTATAGGAGGGCAGTTGGTGCCAGAGGGGTCCCAGCACCCCCGGGTGCCCCTACATGAGAGGACATTTTGGATTTCACACAAGGTTAAATTGACTCGTGAAAGAGTTTCAATTAAACCCAGATGAAAACAGCTTTAAGCTGATATGAGAGCGGGCCTGTAGGATGGGCAAGAAAGCCACGATCTAGTCAGGGTTACTGTGCCTTGTGTTAATCTAAACATAAGGAGTAGATGGGGGAGGGCTGGAGGGGCACAAGACTCGTTAGTACCATATCCCTTAGAGGATGACCACAGTCCTTACCTGATACAGGCGCCAGCTTTCAGTTTCACTGTGTCTGTCATGTATCACAAACACTCATTCTCAGGACATTCTGAGTGCCTGGCTCACAGATGACCACCTTGGCCCTCCTCCACAAAGCCTCCAGTCTTAAGACTGGGGGGAGGAACATCACTATCTACTCGGGTTGCCATGGCCACCGTGCTCACATTGGAGCCTTCCCAGCTTCCTGCTGCGTTGGCCCTGGGGCTTGGCCCTCTAGGTTTCAACACTGTCTGTCCCCTGTACTGGCAGCTCCTGGTAAGAATATTGGAACCAAATTCATGGACTAAGGCTTTGTCACTTGCTGGACTCTGGACTTAGTGTGGACCATGCCACTCCACACTCAGAGCCCTGGGAGTGGGAACTGTACCTCAGTCCCATTTCCAGTTGAGGAGACTGGTGCTCTAGCATGCGGCTAAGATGTGCGCTCCCCCACTGCACCTAAGAATGTGCAGAATCCCTCCTCCAGCCCTTCCTCACTCTCTTGCCCTCCTTGGCTCATTATGGAGCCAGTGCCTCTGCCCTCAGGACGAGCTGGGTGTCAGAACTGGTCTGCACTGCAGCTCACAGACCTTGCTAGCCTGTGGCCTAGCTCAGAGACTTTAGCCTCTGCTCTGCCTCAGAGAGAACTTGCTAGCTTGTGCTCGAGCTCAGAAAGATCTTTCTAGCCAGCTCCAGTCTGTTGGTCTACAGAACCGTAGCCTAGAACCCTGTGGGATATTGCTGAGTTGAGGAGGCCACTCAGTGGTCCCAGTGTTTGTTCCCACCTCTAGGAGCAGCTGTGAAAGGCCAGAGGATCAGAGTGGCCAGTTCAAAAGCTGGAACCATCACAGAGCTGAGTTCTGGACTCGGTGGCCCAGCAGAGGCCCAGTGAAGTCCTTGAGGAGAGAGAAAGGGGTGGCTGCTACCCTAGGGTCCCTGTTTGTGTAGTAGACGTCAGAACAGCACCTGTCTGGCTGCAGCCCCAATTGACATCTGCTGTCTCGGCCCTACCTGCCATACCTGGTGGCCTCCAGTTCTGCACATGCCAGACCAGTGCCTCCTGCCTCAGTCCAAGCCACAAAGCCCAGGGAACCTCATTGTGCACCTGAGCCCGGATGTAATAGGTCCCTCCAGGAGCTGAGGCCTGGGAGAGAAGCTGGCTTCCCAAGATGACCATGAATTTAGAACCCAGTGTTTCTGGGTAGGACAGTCTGAAGACCAGAATGCGCCCAACTGGGATCCAGATAGGGGTAGTCACATGGGCAGACTCTGGTCATGGTAGGTTGCCACCAAGAAAGGCTAGTCTGGGGCTCTTTGTGACCCTTTACTCAGGTTCTGGACAAAGTTTTTTGTCAACAAGTGTGTAGAGACACAGGTACATTCCACTTCCACTACCCTCTGTCTGTGAGACACATTGTTGAGTCTGTTCCTGTAACTGAGATGGATGAAGGAAATATCTCCCTCACAGGACTGGGCTGAGGATGCAGTCTTGGTATAGCATATGGCCCACAGCCTCTGTGTCAGTATGAGGAAATCTGGTAGGAGGCAAACAACGTCACGGAACAGCCAAGGAGGCACTGAGATTCCATTCGAGGGTAACACCAGTTGCTTTATCATTTCAGATGTACCAGGCAGTGTGGATAGCTACCAGAACCCTCCACATCTGTTTCCATGGGATGGCCAGCGTTCAGTGTGGGCTTCTGGGAAAGTAGGCCCGCACCTCTTGTCATGTAGACTCACATAGAAGGCTGTATCAGATAACTATAACAAGTCACCCATATCCAGTCACTGACAGTTGCTTAAAACAATGTATTTCTTTTTCCTGGCTGACAGCTGGTTCTTCTGTCCTCAGCAGAGCCCACTGGGGGTCCAGCCCAGAGTGAACTAGTTTCTGTCACAAGCTTGGAGATTGGTTGGTTGTGAGCTAATCAAGGATATCCTTGGCTGGGACAAGGGGCCCTCCTCCGGAGTTCTCTCTTGTGTCACTCTAAGCTTACAGGAAGAAGATGAAACAGCCATTTCTGCAATCAGTCTGCAGCATTGAGTGAGGATCAAGTCCTGCCCCGTGCTGTGTGAGATCATCCCAGTCCTTTCCCTCTCTGAGTCAGTTTCTTCCTGGACAAACAGGTCAAAGCACCCAGAGAAATACATTTTAAGAGCTGAGCCACTGCCTAGTAGTGGGAGACAGTGTCAAGGGTGGGTTGGTCTGTTCCTGAGCTGTTGCTGACAGCTCCCACTGTGCCTAGGCCTGCAGGGGCCCAGCTGGAGGTCCCCTCCTGGGGGTCCGCTCTCCCCCCTCATTCTGCCGCCCCAGCCCTCCTGCTGGGAACTGTTCAGCACCAGGGGGTCTTAGGGATACTTAAGTGGTAAACTATGTGTTGATAATAAAATTTGCCTGCCTCTCACAGACATCCAATTTGCTTACCATCCAACAAGAAGCCCTGGGTGCCGGCTTCTGAAATTGTTTTAATCTCTGCCACTGAGCGCTTCTGGCAGGTTCTTCAACTGGAAAATAGGAAATGAGTTAGAAACAATGGAGGGCCTTGAATAATCTCACTTAAGATGTTTGATCTATCTGGGGAGGAGGTGAAGTTGAAATCCATTTCCTGGTTCACAGCCAGAAAGAGAAGGCTCGAGGGAGGGGAGATGCTTGGGGAGGTAAGTAACCTGGGCCTCATAGTCCAGCTATGGCCCAGACTAGGATTCCACACCCTCATGGTGCCTGGCAAACCCTGGCAAACCCTGGGGGATGATCTGAGCATCACCCTGAAGGTGGGTAGCTTCTCTTTACAGTTGGAATTGACCTTAGGATGTATAGTCTGCCATGACATGTCTCCACCACTGAACTCCAGAGCTGGATAAATACAGTTCTAGGCAGCAGGATGGCTCAGTGGGTAAGAATGCTCACTATACAAGCATGAGTTCAAAACTTCAGAACCCATGTATAAAGCAATTATGGTTGCATGTGCATCTGTAACCCCAGCATTGTTAACGATGGAGACAGGATCTGTGGGGCTGGCTCCCGGTTCATGTTCAATGAGAGATCCTGTCTCAAGGGAATAAGGTGGAGTATGGAGCAGGACTCCTCCTCTGGCTTCCACATGCACATGTGTGCATGAGCTCTGCCCACATTCCCACATATGAGCAAGCAAAACACACACACACACACACACACACACACACACACACACACACACACAACTTTCAGTGCAATCCATCCAGGACCAGGAAGGCATGGTAAAGATGATACACTCTTCCCATTCACAAGACCTGAGAGCCCCTGGCTCTCAAGACCTCCTTTCAGACGTGACATTGGCACAGAGTGTATGAGGAGTCCAAGGACAGGAAGCACCTGTGGAGTTTGTGCTCTCTCTGTGGGTAGGCTCTATCCAGGCAGGGGTGGAAGGGTACCCTCAGCAGAGAAGAAAGCGTGATGAAGAGAGTCTCCACCGTGTCCAGCCTGCTCCATGGGGCTGACAAGCGATGGCTTTAGCAAGGCCTAGCCAGCTCAAGGCTTAGGCAGACAGAAGTTCTACCCTGGCCTTTACCAAGACACAAAAAGTCAGGTAAACACACGGATATGACAGCTGCGTACATCTCATGCAGCACCAGAACAGAGGGCACAACACAATAATGTTCCCCGAGGGACCCTGTGACTCTCACTAGCCATCCTGTCCCAGCAAAGCATGTGGCTTGTAAAGAAATCAGGCCCCTGATGGTAACGAACAATGAGGGGGTCTGATTGGATTTCCACGTGTGTGTGCACATATGCACAGTACACAAAGTGTGGGTGGCTGCTGCTGGGTCTTGGGGGTGAGTTTTCCTGTGTCTCCAACCTTCTAGGTCTTCCCAGTACCTTTGAGGGTAGAAGAGAGAGCCATTGATGGGGGACCTGAAGGGTGGGCTGGGTCTAGGCCCAGGATTCATGGTGTTCTGTGCTGCTCCAGCCAGGGTGTGACTGCAAGCCCAGCTTATTCTTGTCTAGCCTTTCTGCCCTCCAGGTACTGTGGTGTGACCCACTCATCCCCATTCCAGCCTCCGTCATCTTCCCAGGCCTGGCCCCTTAGGGTCCTGGGTTGGGGCTTTAATGCATTATTGATCTCCCCAGGAAGGGAAAGTGCTGCAGCTGTAGGCCCAGGTAGCTTATTTTGTGCGTCGATGACATTCAGGTACTAGTGAAAAATTATACCAATTATTAAATCAGCCATTATTACTTCAAAGTGCAATCAGTTGTCACAGCGGAGAGAGCTTGCACGGCGCGTTATTAGTTGGGCTGTGTGCACAGGGAAAGTGCTGAGAGGGAGACTTTAACCAAAGGGCAAATGCATGAAATTTACTTAGAAATAGCGATTTATCACCCCTGGGTTTCCTACTGCTCAAATCTAGGCAGACACTTGGCTGGCAGGAGACAGGCTTGGCGGCCGCCCTGCCCCCTGCAGCTCCCACCCTGACAGGAAATGAAAAATTGAGAAGTCGTTGTAACAGCTTAAAGATGCATTATCCTTTTGATGTGCAATTTGAGCTTCATATCCAAAGGCAGGTGAAATAACTGGCACCCACATGGGCAATGAGGGAGAGAGAGGCACCTCTCCCAGTATGGGAGGGGCCAGTGCAAGTCCCAGGCTAGCTGCCCCCATTCTAGGGGCTCTCCATTCAGGGAGAGCCCTGAGGATGAGACCTGGTTAGGACTCAGGAAAGAGATGCAGGCTGGGGGGGGAGGGGAGGTAGGAAGGAAGGACAAGAGAGAAAGACACTAATAGACAGGACACACACGTGGGCAGAGGGAGGGGGAAAAGGGTACGAAGACAGAATGGTAAAGAAGAACAAACAGAAGGAAGCAGGAAAGGACAAGTGTGCAAGTACACAAGTGTGCAGGCTTGTGAGTGTGCAATATGGGGCATGCAGGAATGTGGACACATGAGTACACTGAGTGTACAAGTGTGTAGGCACATGCATGCGCAAATGTGCCAGAGCGTGAGGGTGAGTGGATTAGAGTGTGTGAAATGTTTCAGTGAGATGGAGTACCTAGGCCCCAGAAAAGCCCTTCCTCCCCATCACCGCACAACACACACCTCCTGTGGTCCATTCTCTGCCCCAATCAAATTTCTATCTAACTGGGGGCAAAGTGAAGCCCTCTCACCTTAGCAGCCAACTGAGGTCAGGGACACACACCATACAGAAAGCTCTGACTGACCTTTGCCTGGACTGCTGTGTGATCTTGAGCAAATGGGGTCTCTCTCTCTGGGCCTCTTTCCTCAAGTGGTTTCTGTTAGTGGAGTTAATCTTCCATGGGTCCCACACTGAGGAATATGATGAGCCAAGGCACACTAGGGCCCTAGCCATCCACATAAAGCCTAGTTGCATGGCAGCCTCTCAGGGAGGCTCTGCTGTGGGCCCCTTGCTTTTCTCTACTGGGTGCCTATGGTTGAAGCTCACCCACTCACAGGACCTCTTTGTGGCCTTTTACCCAGTCTGGTGTTGGAGAATCCTGAGGGTGTGGGCAGCATGGCATGACACCCATGATGACAAGGTCTACTCCTCACACACATGTGAGGACATCAGGATATGTCAGAGATGCAGAAGAACTCCAGCTGGCAGACCCAGGCCAGTCCACCTGAAGACCCCTGTGATGAGCACTTGTTAAGAGGGTTTACTGTGAAGGTGGCCATTTCTAGGTGACAGAGTTGAGAGGGGCCTTAACATTTTTCTGTTGTTTTTTTCTGTATTTGTTGAGTCCGGATTAGATTTCTGATTGAGAAAATGAGACAAGTTTCCATAAAATAACAGAGAGGCCCACCCAGGAATCTCTCAAGGTCCTCTGTGTTGTGACCAGGCATGGCACTCCTCAACCCATGTCGTCTCCAGCATGTGCATTCTCTTGATCAACCCAGCTCACCTACCTGCTGCACAGGCTCACAGTGAAGCCTGGGTACAGGGACAGCAACGTGGGGCAGAATGGCCTGGGTCCCCTCTCTTTCTCTCAGAGGTTGGGAACTTGTCAACAAACACGGGGACAGGCTCTGCTCGGCCAAGTTCTTCTTCCCTCTGCCCCCAGTCACTTACCTTCTCCAAACTGAGTGCCTGGCACTTACTCGGAGGCTCAGAGCAAGGCCTGCAGCAACAGGAGGAAGCCCATTTTTGAGATGAGAAGGCTGGAGAAAGAGGAAACAGTTGGCTGTGAGTGTGGGTGGTAAGGTTGGGTGTAGTCCGCTGCCGGCTCTTGGTCCATGGCCTTTCCATGACACCATCTCGCTGGAAACAGATGGCAGTGAGAATGCAGAACTAATCAACTCCTCTATTGATCCGGGCTTCTCCATCCAGGAGATCGATCTTCCCATTAGAAAGGGGTGAGAGGCACTATCAGAGGGCCAGAGGGGCCTGGAACCCGCTCAGCTTGGTAGAAGAACAGCCATAGGCCCTGGTCTGAACTCAGTCCCCTGGTGGCTCATCTGGGTCACAATAATAAGACCCAACAGGTCAGGGTGGCCAAGCCCTGGGTTCACAGACCAGTAGCTCTACAGGGGTGACTTATACCTGGCCAGGTAAGAGGGGGTAAGGAATACCAGGCTCTAGCTCATGGCACTTTGGGCAGGCCTTCTGACTTCGGTCCTGTGGTTCATCTGTCAGAGCATCCACCCATCTTGTCTCTCACCTATTCAGTCTCTTAACCTTCTCCGAACCAGCTCTGGGTATGAACGTTATCATGATTCCTAGAGGACCTCATGAAGCAATGGGAGCATGGAGGCATGAAGTTCTAGGCCACAAAGGAGTCATTGTCAACACCTCCTACAAGTTGGTCCTTTTGCTGTTGCAGGGACCATAATAAACTTTACTGTTTTTCTTCCCTTGGAGTGGAAGCTTGCTAGGGGAAGAGATGTAGCATATTTTTCTCCATGGTTCTGCAAGCACTTATCTCAGTGCCTTGTACAAGGCTAGACCTGAAGAAACCATTGGCTGGATAGGTGAATCATTCATGTATGTATGTATATGAAAGATAACAGATGGATGATGTAGATAGATGGGTAGGAGGATGGATGGATGGATGGATGGATGGATGGATGATTTGTGGATGCATGGGTGGGTGAGTAGGTAGATAGACAGATATGTAGGTAGGTGGGTGGATGAGTGAGTGAATACATGGCTATATAGATGGTTAAATGGGTAGATGGATAATAAGTAGGTGGGAATGAATGGATGGATGGATATATGGGTGAGTGGGTTGGTAAGTAGATAGAAAGTGGATGTAGGATAATGGATGGATGGGTGAGTAGATGCATGGATGAATAGATGCATAGATGGGTCAGCTGGTGAACAGTCAGATATCTAAGGAAATGAAGGGATAGGTAAATGGATGGGTGGATGCTTACATGCATGTAAGGGTGGAGGTAGGGATGAATAGATGCACAGATGGGTGGGCAGGTGAAATGACAGATATGTAGGTAGGTGGGTGAATGCATGCATACATGGATACATGGATGGGTAGGTAGGAAGATGGACAAATGGGTAGATAGATGGATAGGTGAGTATATAGATAGATGGATTAGCTGGTAGACAGAAGGTAGATGAAAGATAATAGATGGGTGTTTGAGTGGATGGATAGATGGGTTGGTGGATGGGCAAAAAGATAGATGGTGGGTGGACAGGTGAGTGGATAAATGGACAGGTGAATGAATAGGGATGTAAATGAGTGGATGGATTGATGGATAGATGGACAGATGAATGGATAGTGGATGGGTGGATGGGTAGATGGATGGATGGGAGGTTGGTAGATACCTAGCTGACTATTATCATTTGCCTATGGCATATTCCTCCTAAAGGCTTATGTATTGGGGCTGATGAACTTTTGAGAAGTAAGCAAATGCTTAAGGCTCTGATGCATCATCCTATAGACTGATCTCTGCTGGTCTCAGGGTGATGACATTATGAGGGTATGGGAAAAAGCAGGAAGTAGAGCCTAACTGAAGGAAAGAGGGTCCTGGGGGTTACATCTTGGCCTGACCCCTTCCTCTATTTCCTTCTTTCTCCTTTCTGTCCTGAGGAAGCTCCTCCCTTGCTATGATGGCTATTCCACAGTGGACCCAGGGGACCACAGACTGAGTCCTCCAGAATCTTTGCCTTTAATTGTTTCTGTCACACATGGGGTCACATGTGAATGTTCAAAAGTACATCCCTCCCTTGCAGATCCTGTTTTTGTTTGCTTGCCACTGATGACAGGGGCTCACTACTTAGCAATAGTCCCCTTTAACAGGCAGATTGCTCTCACTGGGGGGTCCCAGCCTGGACCAAACCAGGCACAGGATGGGGGGGCACCATCCTCCATCCATTTGTTTCATAGCTTCATGAGCAGTTAAGATATGCCATTGAAGAAAGAGTATCTTCTCAGCCCTGTGCAAAGTCCCCAAAGGCTTTGTCTCTCCTTATTACCTCTGCATGTGGTGGCTGGGAACTCACTCAGAATTGTCAAGATATCTCATAAAATGAGGCTCCCCTAGGAGAGAGCATGCTGGGTAAATTCCCACTAGTCAGAAATTATCAGAACTATCACCTTCTTTATCCCAGACTCCATATTTATTCAGATAAGGTCACATGATCTAACATCTGAGTAGGGGCTTATCTATTCAGACCAGACAAGATACAAATCAAAACAAGCATGGGTTATTCATGCCTCAGAAATGACTCTTAATGTGACAAAAGAGACCCAGGACAAGCTACCGAGTGGGGGATGATGTGAGGGAGCTTGGCTAAATTAGGATGAGGCAGCTCTCTTCTTGGGATGTGTCACACAGTAGGGCTGTACTGGCTCTGGTTCCCTCTAGACACCCTGATCTTTGTCTCCTGCCCCAGTTTCACAGACTCTTTCCAGCGATACCCTCATGATACAGTTTGCAGAAGACATCAGATGTGAACTGTCCTCACACTGATGACATCTATTGTGTGCTCACAGCTCAGTACTATGCTACCATTATCTGTCACCACTTTCCACCCTGACCAATGGGAGCAGTGATTTAGAGCATCCACTGTAAGCTGCACTCTGTGCTGAAGATTAAGTGAACAGAGCCCTCATTTGGTTAACCTGAAGTCATCAGCTATCTCTGAAGAGTTGTTAGATGGAGGACATTCATCTCCCAGGAGATGGGAAAAGTATCACTGGGATGCCCGGATTAGGTGGAATCTAGTCAGGTATGTGTTTTAGGAAGGTTCTTGTATTGGGGTGGGCTGTGAAAGCACCATACCTTGGGCACCTCACATTCATTCCTCTGTCTCTGCTTGATGAACAGGACAGGGCAATGTCACTGTGGAGGCAGGTGGTGATTTCCTTGGGGACAGCTCTGGAAAGGTTATCTGGCTGCAGGGGAACAGAAATGAGCCAATCAGGGTAAACTGGTGTTGGCATGGGAGGTGGGTCTTTTCCTTCATATATAAAATAGATACAAAATGTTCAGTTGATCAGCAGCAATCAAAAGATTATTTCAGTACCAACCAGATTTTTACCTGAAGGGAGGGATATTTTTCATTGGCCTCAGCCCTGGATATCTGAGTTTCTGTTCCTTCTCCCCGGCCCACTCCAGACAGCTCTCTGTACACCAACACTTCTTTGCAAAGAGATGGCCAAGGCTGCAAAGGCTGCAAATTGAGAGGGCGAAGGGCTAGTGGCCTCCCCAGGTGCAGAGGGCACAGCCCCCACAGGTCCCTGGGCCTGGGAAAGGGCTCCCAATTACAGCCTCCATCAGGCCCTGGAAGGCTTCTCTCTGAAATGAGAGCTGGAGCAGGCGATTGCCGCTGGCACCGGGGAAACTCCAGATCTATAACTTCCTGGAACATAATTAGCTGCTCACTTCAAAGATGCATTGGGGTTTGTGTAATAGGCACCGGGCAGCTCACAGACTGCAGAAAGCTGGAGAAAAATGGGGCCGTCTGGCTTGGAAATAGAAGGAGACAAAATGCTTTCAGTGAAGGGCTTCCTGCAGTGGAGACACCAGGACCTGAGAAAAGCAATAATGATCACAATGACTCCTTTTTACAAATGTTCCCACTGCAGAGGCTTGACCCAGGGCTGGTAGTCCAGAGCATGAGGGCGGCCTGTCTCCAGGAGGCTGGAATCTGTATCAGAAGCAGCAAGAACTCAGAATCACAGACAAGTCAGGATTGGAATACACACACACATTGAGTCCAAATTCCTCCAGGCTGCCTGACCCTCCTGCTCCACAGCCTCCCAGCCTGCGCAGCCTGCTTGCCCCTGCAGGAGAGGGAAGGTCTGGGGAACAAATGTTTGAATGTGGCTTCTCCCATTCTGAACAATCGAGGAGGAATACTGAAAGCAAAGAACAATTAGAACTGCTTCCTATGGCACCTGTCACAGGCATGTGCCATCTGGGCTCATTCTGGTTGCTGAAGTCCCAGGTCTCTGGATATTAGTGCAGTAGTAGTGATTTCCCTTGACAGTAAAGAATCGAGTCCAGTGAAGTAGGGAGAACTGGATTCTGCCCACACAGACGTTAGCAACACAAATATCTTCTGACTATAACTTTTTTGTTCCCTAGGACTCGGCATATTCTTTTTTAGGACAACATGTATCTGTGCTGGAAGTTTGCCCATTTCAGATACATTCAACTGGCAAGACTCTGTCACATGGCAATGTCTACTTTCAAGGAAAGCTGGGAATGTAAGAGGGATGCATTCGTCCATCCATCCATCCTCTATACCTAATCTGTTCTATCCTTCCTGGCACTCCACGTGGTTGAGCTAACATGGCTCCAGTGGATGCACCTCATACGGAGGCATGCCCCCAAACGTGACTACGTAAACCCATGTACACCCCTTCTCTTAAAAAGAGATGCCATGTTATGGTCTTTCTCTCCTGTTCTGCTTCTCTGCTCCTGTACCTGCCTGAGAACTCTCTTAAATAAACCATTGTGTGGCCTTGGTAGTATGAGTGTGTGTGTGTCTCTTCTCACGCGTGAAAACCAACACTCCCATCCATTCAATGCATGTATTTATCCATCCTATATACTAAATTCACCCATCCAATCCATTTATTTATGCAAGCATGCAAACACCTATTCATCTATTTATTCCATTCATTCATCCACACATCCATTTATACATTTACTCATTCCATCCATCCACATATCCATCCATTGATCCATTGATCCATTCATCTCATCCATCCTATTTATTCACACATACATACATACATACAGTCCATTTATTCATGCATGCATACATCTACTCTATCCATCTATCCATTCCATTCATTCATCCATGAATCCCATCCACCCATGCAGCCATTCGTTTTAACATCTATCCATTTCATCCATTCATCCTATACACCCTATCCATCATCCATCCATCTAAATTGCAATGAGATCTGCTATCTGCTAGGTATCATGACATCTTTTGGATAAAGCAGTAATAAAAACAGACCATAACCTTAACCCTAGGACCAAGACCCTGAGCCTTGCCAAATGAACATGTCTGGAAGTGGCAAACATTCAGAGTTGATCTGTGTGGGCCTGAAGAGAAAACTCTTGAGTCATAGGTAACAAAGCTAGAATCTGCTTTGCTTGCTGCTTAGAGCCTAGAAGAAGAAAAAAAAAAGATGCATTGAAAATCAAAATCAGCAGAAGTCAAGATTACTTTTATTAAAGTTGTAGTGAGTGTTCCTTACAGGCAAAGGGCTGACAAGGAGCATGTGACGTGAGCAAGACTGAGAAATTTGTGAAGGCTCTGAGAGCCTGTGAGGCCAGCCCCAAAGGGTGAGGTGGAGTTAGCTCAGACTGTCTGGAGAAGTCTCATGGTCCTGTCTGTTGTACAGCCACTGACTTGTTCTGACCTTTCTGGACACGGCTCTGTGAAAACCTCTTCCCCAGGCCCTCAGAATGCTCTTGTCATCTCGCACCCCAAACTCCTTGCAAAGCACCACCTCACATTGGTAGGGCCCATCTCCCTAGAAACTATGCCTAGAACCACCCTGACATGCCATTTGGAGGGCTGTTGACTCCAAAGAGCCTCGTCTCACTTCTAAAGAGAGCAGCTCTGCCAAATGGGGCTTTCTTAGCAGCCTGGGGAACCATGGGATTGGAGAGAGAAGTGAGGAAGAGCAGAGCTGCTTGGTAGCCCAGCAGGCTGAGAAACCAAAAATCAGAGGCAGGCTGGGGCCGGGGCTGGGGCTGGAAGAGCATCCACTGGGGAAAAAGAACTTCGCCAATTCCCCAGCAGAGCGACCAGTGAGGGCTTTTGGAAGGCTGCAGAGCAAGTGGCATGGCAGACACACAGTTGCAGCTCCTCGGGAAACAATGCCACTTGGGGGTGTGCGAGCTTGTGAAATGCTGGACTGTGAAGTCAGGCTGCTGGGGTACAAGCATAGCACACCACCTGTTGACTCTGGGGAATGAAGGGATGGCCAAACCCATCCACCTGCCTGGCATTCATTCTTTCTTCTAGATATATAGCTAGCACCTGGCAGACTCTGAGCTCCCTGATGGGCAGGCTGTCTTTTGCTGGCAAGTGTGGTCACATCTCATCCTCAAGTGTGAAGTGCTCATTGCTGATGCACCCCATGACCCTTAGCACAGAGTTCCTCCTCAGTTCATTTCTAGGCAGCCTGAGATCAGATATTTTCCTTCTCTAAAGGCAGCCTAGACTGATAAACAGCCAGGTAGCAAGGTTTTCATCCTCTAAGTCACCAAGGCCTTCAGTGGGGGCACACTGGAGGTATACTCTGCAAACCTTCCTGAAGCCAGAGTTGTACTTTGCTCTAATGAATCCTTCACAGTCCTCTGCTTAGCATCTCACCTCCCATTTTCCCTTTTTACTTTTCTGGCTTGCAATAAACAATGGATTCCCAGCTGTGAAACTTTCTCTGAGCCTCTAGGCCGAAGACTCAGCAGGTGAGTTGTCTCCTCTGTGGTTCTCTGATTGGTTGATCCATAACCAATGGCATCCACTCTCTAGCCCCTACAGATCAACAAGATGTCCCAAGACTCTGTAAAAGTTTGCACTTGCCCATTGGCTTCCCTGCTATCTCCGTTCCAGACTTAGCTCTTTGGATCTGAGCTTCCTACCTAGAAAGCTCCGTGCTGTGGAGCCCTGGGGACGCCATCCCTGCCCCGCATGGAGGAAGTGGGTCTAAGTTAGCTTTCTCATAAACGGTGTTCGGATGGAAGAGAAGCAGCTTTCACAGCAGCCACGTCAATCTGAATGGCAAAAGGTTTGGGCAAAAACATATTTTATTGTTCTTACTGTCAGAAGCATAAAGATTTAAGGGGCATGTGACTCGGTAATTGCTGTGGACCTTTTTTTTTTCCTTGACAATAAACATAAAACTTAAAACTGTATTAAAATCATTTGACAATTTTTATGCTCAAAGAGCCTGGAATGAATAATGGTTTTTTTTTTTTTTTTTTTTTTTTTTTTTTTTTTTTTTTTTTTTTTTTTTTTTTTTTTTTTTTTTTTTTTTTTTTTTTTTTTTTTTTTTTTTTTTTTTTTTTTTTTTTTTTTTTTTTTGCATCTAAAATGCACTCTCTCGTCAACCTGTAAAACTGTCAGAAATAAATTCATCAGAAGTAGATTATATAATTAAAAGTCGCTATTTGTGTCTGCCCGGGTTGTTTGCTTGTCTCTTTCTCTCTCCGTCCCTCCCCCCATTTTTTAGCTTTTGAATGTTTCAGGATAGGCCCTCTTAAGCTGGGCCACTCTGTCTGGAAGAGGGACCCAAATCTGGCCACCTTCCACAAATGCAGCCTTCCCGAACTAGAAGTGCTCCTCCTAAACCTATCTACAGAGGAGAGTGTGACAGAAATTTCTAGAAATCGTCCATCTGTCACTTTCTCCTGAGATGAAACTCACACACCCTTGTAGTAAGGTGGCCCTGTGTGATGGTTTTTGGCCATCAGGATGAGCAGCAGCAGTGTGCACCTCTTCTAGGACAAGCATGACATGAGTGAGGTGCCAGTCTTAGACCTTCCAGCAGGTTTGTTTGTTTGTTTTACCTTCCACAGTAGTTGAGATCCAGCTCCAGGGGTGCAGACACCCCTGAAACCTGGACCCCAGAGCCATTGCTTGTAGTTCTTTGTCTGGGAGCTACTGAAGCCAAGACCAATGACCTAGGGCAAGCCAGCATCCCTGCGTCTTCCCTGTTCTCAGATGCGGAAGATCAGGAGATCAGGAAGTTGCCACTAAAAGGGTAGTGTTTGTGTGACTGAGGACGTCACTCAGTTGGTAGCATATTTGCCTAACTCACCCAAAGCCCTGGGTTTGGTCCTCAGCGCTGTGGTCACTGGGTGTGGTGGAGCATGTTGTTATCCCTGCTCCCAAAGTGTGGAATCAAGAGGATCAAGTGTTCCAGGTCATCTTTGGCTACAAAATGAGTTGAAAGCAGGTTTGTGCTATGTGATCACTGTTTCAAGATAAAAGACGGCTCAGGATACAGATCTCAGGAGGGATGGGCAGGGTACCAGGGAAGCAAATGTAGGAAGTCATGGTGACAGCCCCGCCGTTGAAGGTACTCACTCCAAGTTTGTGCCCTTTTGTTGTTGTCCCTAAACTCCTGTCCAGTCTAGTTTGTAGCACAACAATTTTGTCTCTCTGGGTCCAAAGTGTGGGTCTGGAAGGTGAGCATGGGGAGCGGGTTTAGTCGCAACTGAGCCAGAGGAGTGGGAGAGAGTCATGTTCAGCTTGGGTGGAGCAGGCCTGGAGCACAGCTCTCTGCCTTCCTGGTGGGGTGGAGAGATAGCCCAATCAGTGTAATGCAAGACTCTGAATGTGACCTATAGCCCCTATGTATGAGCCGTGTATCCAGACACCAGGGAGACACAGCACAGATACCTGGAGCCCAGGTCTTACCGACAGGTATGACCAGGAAGCCTAGTTTACTGTTGAGCCCCAGGCCACAGAGCCGGTCCTGTTCAACAACAACAAAAACCAAAGCAGATGGAGCCTGAGGAGAGACACCTGATGCTGACCTGTTTGTTCTGTGCATGCAACTGCACACACATGTACCTACAGTACCCACAAACACACACTTACACACACAAGAGTGCCCCCAGCAGAGCAGGTCACTGCTTCAGGAATGGGCCCTTTCTATGAGTCTTTCTTAGCATGCTAAAGTAGTGTCTATTTTTATTTTGCCAAGAGAGGTTTTCCCACAAAATGGATGCTGACTGTTATCAAATGCCTTTTTATCATCCATGCTTTTTCCCTTTTGGCCTATTAATATGATGAATTATATTAATAGAACTCTGAAAATAGAACTGTCCTTTCTTTCCAATAACACACCCCACCTGGCCATTGTGGGATATTCATTTAATATATCTCAGGATTCAATTTGCTAATCTTTTATTGAAGAGCTTACATCCATGTTTGTAAGTAGGGTTAGCCCCCAGCCTTCCCTTTGGTGCTCTCCTTTCTCAGGCTTATTCAGCTTTGACAATAGAAGGACCCTTGCTTCTAGAGCACTGTGGGAAGGCATTCCCAAACTCTTCCCATCACAGCATCTTGAATTGCTCAACACACATAAGGAACTCTCAGAACTTCAAAGGAGGAGAGGGGATTCACAGGAGTGGGATATAAACTGAGACCTGAAGGCAGAGGGGTGGGTGCGAGCATGATCCTTACAGCTGAGCAGAGAAGAAGGCAGGGATGCTCACATTGCACAGGAACAGGGCAGGGATGCTCACACTGCACAGGAACAGGGCAGGGATGCTCACACTGTACAGAAACAGGGCAGGGATGCTCACACTGCACAGGAACAGGGCAGGGATGCTCACACTGCACAGGAACAGGGCAGGGATGCTCACACTGCACAGGAACAGGGCAGGGATG
>PVIH01014732.1:0-52534 GCA_004025045.1 Sigmodon hispidus
GCATTCTGTCTGTCTGTCTGTCACATGACCAGGTAGAACTTCTGACTGATATTTGTCTCTTTTCCTTTCTTTCTGAGAAGCTTGTGATCTGCGCTTGGGCTGACTCACATACTTACCCTCAGCACTCCCATTTCTCACCCAGATTTGCCCTACTCTTTCCCTCATGAATAGTGACAGTGTGGGTGTGCCTCCTGCTGCTGGCCCACGCTGACCCCCACCCTCTTGTACTTCTCTTCAAATCATATGACTAGCGTGGGAACAAAGTGTGATTATGTTAAGATCAGAATAAAAAGACCGTATATGAAGAACAGTCTTTAAGGTTTATCAGTTTGCTTCCAAGTGGGAAATTTTCTATCCCACATTGAAAGGGATGGGTGCGGGAATTCTTTGGGCACTACATTAAGGCCTGTAATATTTCCACTATGGGATGTGGGATGTTAGAGACATCTTTTTAAATGAAAGAAACCTTCCAGGAAGCCACAGGCACTTCCACCAACTGCTAATTTTAAATTTGAGGGTTTTTTTTTTCCCTTCATCTGGAAGAAATATTAGAAATTAGTGGGGTCCCGCTCTCCTATTTTCCAGATGAGGAGTCTGACCGAAAGGGATTAAATGACTTGTCCATAAAAGCCAGGCTGTTGTGCCCAGAGTTCACTTCTAATGCTGAATGTGGTCTAGGGAACCTCCAGCACTTGGAAAGCAATAGAGTCAGGCATAGGCCAGACCTGGTGTGAGGGTTGTGGCCACTGAATTGCTCAACAGTAGCTGCCAGGGGGGTGGCAGGCTAGGTTCAGGGCATTGTGTACCTCAAGGACCCTTTGAATTGTCTCAGACACTCCCTTCAGGGGGGATCTGCTCTGTGGGGACCAGCTGACAGAAATCTGTTTCTTCTGCATTTGAAAGGGGGCCAAGGATTAATTATGAAGACATTTCCAACTTCTGTGGCTCCTTTTTTCAGCCTTCATATTCCACATTTTGACTTAGACTTCATTTCCTTATCTCAGAATCATTTGTGGTATTTCATTGCTTAGTGCAGGTCAGATGTCAGTATGAAACATGGGAAATCCAGAAAATGTCTTAGAGGTTTGTGACTGAGGAGCGCTTGCATTAGGAGCTTTGACTGTAAATAGTAATGGATTTTACTGTTCAGTGAACCTCGGCTGTCAGCAGCCATGAAAGGTTACCTGTGTGTCAAAGGTCTCACGTCAGCGAGCTTGCTAGCTGCAGTGCAAAGCAATCAGATAACCCCGAACAGGAAGTCAGGTTCACACAGAATGTGCTTGTCTTCACTGCAGCTAGAGTGTAGCTTGCATTTAGGAACTTGCTGTGGGCAAAAAGTCAGAACTTGAACCAGGTATGGTATACACTGGGAAGCTGAGGGAGGAGTATCTTCCAGGCCAAGACTTTTAGTATTGAAGCTTGCCTGAAGAAGTCTGTTCCTTGTGTGAAAAGGGGCCATTCGAATGTGTTCTTATCTTGATGCTGTGACTCCAACCTGACTAGCAGCAGCTTAGGGGAGGAGAGAGTGTTTTGTGTATTTGGTTTGTTTTGGCTTACTGTTTGTAGAGATATAGTCTATGGCAGAAAGTTCGTGGTCCAGGAACATGCCTACTCACATTGCATGTTAAGTAATAAGAGAGCAAAGGGTGGACAAGTGGGCTATAAAATTTCCAAAATCTGCCCTTGTGAGCTTCCATCTCTGTTCAGTTTCACAGCCTTCTGAAAGGGAGCCATCACCTAGGGACCAAGTGTTCAAACACAGAAGTCTGCGGGGACATTTCATGTTCAACCACAGCACAGCTCTGGCCTCTGATCACAGCAGTCTTTCTTCTGGGGCCCGGGTCTGTCTTTCTGTCAATCTCAGGCACTGTGTTTTCCCTGGTTTATAAAATGAAGTAGCACTGGATTGACCTGCTGCTGATCTGCTACTTTTGGTAGGTGTGGGATTCAGTCTGTGCTAGCTCCTTTTTTTAAATAACAATAGGAAGTCTTAGCATATAATTCACCGGACTTCTGAGAAACTGGTTCCTTTTGTGGGTCTCCAGGATTCCTAGCACCTTCTCAGTGGGTCCCGACCAAGGTAGTTTACAGAATACTCAGGTCCTTTGTGAAAGTTTTTTATCTTTGAATTGTAAGTTTCCTTGCATACTGGAAGCAGGCTCTAATAGAAACTGCTCAATTGTTTCTCCCTGGCAAATCTCTGGAGAAGCCATTAAATAAGTAATTTGCCTCGGGGTCACTCAGCTGGTAAACAATCTAAGCCCTACCCTCTTTTTCATTGCTTCCTACTGTGAAATCTGCTTTATTACCTTGGTTAGGGACCAGATTGGCTATGGGATAGCCACCAGCAAGGAGTCACCTTGGAACCTTTGTGGATTATTAAAACTGCTTAAGTTATTTCAAAACTGGTTCATTCTGCTTTCTCCAGCTACAATTAGGTGCAGGTAAAGATCTTTTAAATTATCATTTGACTAAGAAGTACATTTTTATTGTCCAGAGTCACTGAGATTGTTGGCCACTAGCAGGTACCTCTTGTAGCAAGTTTCATTCACACACTTTGAAAGTCAACATTTCCTTTTGTTTCACAGAGACTTGGAGATAGTTAAGCTGCAGCCAAGGTCACTGAGCCATTGTGTGAGTTCCTTAAGGTGCGGAGAGTAAACTTGGTTCTTTATAATGAACTGAGCTTGCCCCACAAGCACCTGATCTTTCCAAGTAAAGGCCTTAGGGACACCCTCCCCCCCCATTCAGTATTCAGCCATATTGCAAAGAAGTCTGTGTGTCCTTCCACTTTGTAACCAAAAGGGCAAATAGGTAAGAAGAAAATATGTTTTTAAAAAATGAGGGGTGGGGCTGGCCTGGTGGCCTTGCAAGTTAAGGTAGTGAGAACTGTCCTTTCTAAAATCAACTCTGGGGTCTTGATGTTATCAAGGGATGTCGAATAGGAGCCATTTTATAATTTGATGTGGAATAAAGGCAAAGTAATGTCTGGAGGCCAGAATAAGCACAAGTGTTCTTTGGCAGGGAGAATATGGTAAAATTACAAAGGTGTTTTTTGTTGTTTGTTTTTTATTTTTTATTCATTTTATTATTATTTTTCGGTACTAGCAGGGTACAGCTAGACATCTCCATTTTTTTCTGCTTCTTAGGATGAATACTGGGCATATCACATCCAGCAGGAGCAGAAAATGCTACAGAAAGTCAGCATGACTTTCAGATTGAGACCAACATCAGAGAGGAAGCTAAAGTTTGGAGGAAGAAGGAGCTTGCTCTAAATTCCTCCTCCGTTTATCACTGACTTATGTTGGGGGCAGTGTGTTGCTGGTACTACTGCAGCTCTAGTTGGGGTGGAGGTGAGGATGTTCTTTCTACCCTGAATCTCCCAGAAAAGCAGCAGCTTGTGAGTTGGCTGGACCTTGGATCAGGAGAGGAAGACAAACTGAAACTCGGTGCAGTGGGTTGGAAAAGGGAAGGAATGTCACAGTCTGGCCTGAAAAGGACAGGCCACTTGTAAATGGCTCCAGGAAGTTCTTCAAGTAGTTCCAGTGAGAAAGGCCACAGAGATTTAGCCTCTTGCTAAGAACTAGATTGAACTGGAGTAAAGGAGGTACTAACACCAAGAAAAGGAGTCATGGTCTTCTAAAAACCTTAAATAGTCAGGTATACTACCAACATGTACCTTGTGATGTTGGAGGGTAGCTAGAGTTCATGAGTTTGAGATCAGTCTGGACAACATAAATTCCAGCTGGGAAACAAAAGTAAAAAGCTTCCAAAGCAATTTCTTTAGACCAGCAAGATGACTCAGATCCCTGGGACCATTATTAAAAAGCCTATCACCCCATCCCCAGCATTCCTGCAGTGTGATGGGGTGATGACATAGGAGGGCCATCTGGCTAATGCAGTGCCTGTGTGTGTACGGCAAAGCTGCAGAAATAACAGAGGCTGCCTTCAAAACAAAGGGGAGGGCCAGCAAACAGCCTTAGTGGGTAGGGGGGCTTGTTGCCGAGCCTGCTGACCTGAATTTGGTCCCCATGTGGTAGGAGAGAACTGGTTGATTCCTGGAAGTTAACATCTGATTGTATGTATAGTCTGTCACATGCTCATCCCACATCTTTTAAAAATTACATTTTAATGTAATCAAAGCTTTAAAAACCCACCATTTGGGGCTGGAGAGATGGCTCAGTGGGTAAGAGCACCATCTGCTCTTCTAGAGGACCCTGGTTCGATTCCCAGCACCCACAATGCAGCTAACAACTGTCTGTAGTTCCAGTTCCAGGCAAACACCAAGGCAAATAAGTAAATAAATAAAGTTTAAAAAAAAAAAAAAACCCACCATTTATAGCCACCTTTACCCGAGTGCACATTATATATTAGGCTCTTGGGTAGATCCTTGATGTGCATATTTTAACCCTTTCAGTGATTCTTTTAATGTAGTACATTCTATTGTTTGGAGGATATTAAGGTTTAAAGCAGTTAAGTAAAAGCAGGAGTTAGGGTGTTGTTTATTACATTTGACCACATTTTGTGCAGGCCACTTTGGAAGAAAAGCAAATTGCTTCATTTGATCCTAATCAGTATTGGGGGAGGGGAAATCCGGAGCCCTTTCCACTGGCTCCTGGCTCACCTGTAGTCGGTCAGCTTGTCACTGTTTTGTGAAAACAGCTTCTTAAGGCATTAAGTCCCCAAAAGTTCATCTGATGAGTCCTTTTTTCTGCACTGTTTCTAGTCATGAGGACTAGAGGGAGCCGAGTCTCTCCAGTCCTCATGAGCATGTCATCAGTTCTGAGGGAAGATGGATCCTGCAGTAATTAAACCCCGGTCCGTTTATTCCGTGTTCAGCCTCGTTAGAAGACTTCACTCCAGACTGTTTCCTTCTCTGATTGACTTCCCCTTTGGGGCACAGTGCCTGGGTTGAAATGAATATGTGGGTTTCCACTGCAGTGTTCAATCTGTCATCTCTCCTAAACGCCACACTAAGAAGCAGCCATTTAATTGGTCCGACCCCAGGGGTGATATTTTGGCACTGATCCATCGGCAGGAATTACTTTTCCTTGAACTTTGGAGCAGATGCTGAGATCCCTCCGCAGATATTTGTCATAGACTAGTTGAAACCAGGGAGTCCCCAAGAACATTTATGACTTGTGATTATTATGTATGTTTTTCCGTTGTTTACAGTGGTTCCCACTTCTGGAAGAGAACTCATTTGCTGACTGTGGGAAGTGTGGTCTCCCTGCTGTCCTCACTGGGCAGTGTCGTTTTAACCCTTTATGTTCCGGGACCCTCTGCTGTCCTGTTGATGTCTTTACATTGCTTCTTCCAGCCCATGTGGACTGTGTTGCTTGGGACAGGTGAAGCTCTGCTCAGACCTGGGTGTGTTGACTGGAGATGCACTTCTCTGATTTCTAGGATTTCTCTGCTGTTGCTTTACTTCTGTGTATTTTCTTTCTGTGTTTCTTTGCACGGGGAAAGAATGGGAGCCATGGCCCTGCTTTCCTCCAGCTCCCCCTTTTGGTCTCTTGCTGCTGGACGAACTCCAGCACTAACATGGTTCTGTTACTCTCATGGCAGACTGCTATTGCCTTTATTTCCTCAGTGACCCCAGCTTACTGGCACTTAACTTGGAACAGTGTTAGTGGCTCAGGTCTTCTCTTCAAGACATCAGGCATCGCTGCTGCTACCTGGATGCAGACTTCTTAATTTGCTGGATATTTTAGAAACATGACTGGGGAACATAAAATTCTGACTTTTTAAGAAGGGTTCTGTTATTAGTGAGAATGAATGATTTGATGATATATACCAAACAGCAGGAAGACTGAGAATAAGGTGTGAGAAGACCCATTCCGACTTCCATTCCATAGCTAAAGGAAAAGTTACCTTGGGGAGATTATGCAGTGTAGTCGCCTGTGCTACTTTCCGGCCTGCAGATTGAAAAGGGCACAGACACTAGGGTTATTCGTTCAAAGTTCAGTGCCACTTTATTGAATCCCCATCTCAGTTTAAATAGAGGGCTACCTGGGGTGGGAAGCACAGTGGGAGTTCTCCAGGTGGCTGGAAATTACTGACTTCAGGTATAAAGCCCAGCTTCCTGTACCATCCCCTACAGGCAGGAAGGCCCAAACACAGGATATGCAACTAGCTATCCACAGGCTATATTCTTCAAGGCTCAGAGTGCAGGCCAAAGATCAGTGGAGGGGCCTACAATACAACTGGCCTGTGGGTTTAACACCATGCTCATGGACTCCTCACCCTCTGGGATGTAATCATTCTGAGATGCTGCTCCTCCCCTGTCCCTCTTGGATCTCCAGTGGTGTTAGCTGGGAGTAGGGCCGTCAGATTCTCTGATGAGTGAATTAGATCTATAGGAGCTGCTTGAGATGTTGGGTGAGCACAGACGAGGTCTCGGAGAGGGAAGTGATGTAGCAGGGAGGGACAGTGGTCCAGCTGAGGACACTGGAGCATGCTTAACACCAAAACTAATTTGGCAAAGAAAAATAGGGCAGCTCAAGCTCCAAACAGGAGAGCAAGGCCCTGACTGCTAGGAGGTAGTTTTGTTGCTACACAGCAGATCTGATGAAAACCCTCATTAATAGGATAGTAAAACATTAATTGCAGTTTTGAGGCAAATCAAACTGTTCCTTGGGCTGAGAGTATAGCTCAGCAGTAGAGTGATCGCTTAGAATGTGTGTGGTTCTAGCCCTGGCACTGCAGAACAAGCAGCCAGCTCATTAAGCAGGACAAAGGCGTGGGGGAAGAGAAACTGAGAGACATCTTAAGTATTAAAGGGTTTCTCTTTCGAAGTACGCCAAACTGTAAGGAGTAGGGAAAGCAAATGATCTTCTAGATGTGTAAGTTACAGTTCTGCATCCTCAGGAATCATTTTTTATTCTTTTGACAAAGTGCTCAAGTCTTGAAAGGTTGGCTTTGTAGGTAATTTCCCTTTTTAGGTATCTTTAGAAGGAGTCTTATAATGAATACTTTTTTCCTGCAGTCTTGTTCAGGGGCTTCCCACTATCTTCTCTCACAGTAAAACCCCTGAGTTACTAATGATGACTGTAGACAAATGGATAGCACAGGCAGCACCTGTTTCTGCGGGGTGCTAAATTAGCCAAATAACTTGATCTCATGTCTCTCCCCCAGAAGCTGTATGACCTACTCTTCATTCATTTTAACTTGGATTTCTCAATGAGTCATTAGATGCAGGCATAACTCAGCACATATTAGGGGCTTTGGAATGTTCTTACTTTGATGTTTTGATTTGTTTGTTTATTCGAGACAGGGTTTGTCTGTGTAGCCTTAGCTATCCTGGAAGTTGCTTTGTATACCAGGATGGCTTTGAACTCACAGAGATCCACCTGACTCTACCTCTCAAGTGCTGGAATTAAAGGCTTGTGCCATCCACTGCCTGACCCTATTTTGTTCTTTAAAAATGAGGTATTTTTCCTGGCTCACTGAGGTACCTTGAATCTGAATAATTCTTCCAGTTTTCCTTTTGCTTCTCAAAACAGCATCACCGGAGATATTTCACTGCCAACGCTCCCATTGTTTGGATGGAAGTATCTAGCTTGGTAGTAGAAAGGAATTGCCCAACCAAGCTTAACTACCCTAAAGACACCAGCATGTGTATACATGGAGGTGCTGGAAGCTAGTGTGGAGAGAGGCAGACATTTAATTCTGACCAACCCCTTGCCCAATAATATTTATGCCTAGCACTGCCCTCTGCTGTAATGTGTGTGTGTGTGTGTGTGTGTGTGTGTGTGTGTGTGTGTTTGGGGGGGTTGTTATGTGTATGTGAGTATGTGGAAAGGTGTGTGTGTGTAAGAAAGAGAGGTAGGGTCTCATGTAGCTCAGGTCTTAAGCTGTCTGGATCCCTCTGCCCACCTCCCCCCCAGCAAGTGCTGGGATTATAGGCTTGGGCTACCACAGCTGATTGCCCTCTGCTCTTCCTGGAAAGTTGGAAACTTAGTACAAGTAAGATTTCTCCTTGTAGAGCACCACCTCTGTGGTTAGCCTGTGAGGACAGAGATGTTTATTCCTGTTAATCTGAAGCCTAGAGACCACATTCAAGCTCACTTATTCAGTATGACAGTCAGAATTTAAAGACCAGCCTGAGTGATGCTAAAACCAAATTAAAACATATCATATTTGGGAACATCTTCTCCCCCCCAAATCTGTTTGTCTCCTCTAATTTTATCCCTCAGATAAAATGCCCATCTAGGAAACCCCTTGAGTTACTAATGGTGACTATAGGCAATGGATGTACAGGCAGTAGCTGTTTCTGTGGGATTCTGTGTTATCCATTACTCACACCCAAAGGACTGCCTCGGAGGTGGGGTGTATCTCTTAGGATTTAAAAGGGCTTGGAAATGAGTTCTCACCTTGTAATAGCTTTATTGTTTATGCCTGGCCCATGCACACTAAAACGGGGTTTTTATTCAGCCACGGATTCTAAAGTTCTACCATATTCTTGTCTCCTCTGTGACTTAGGGGTTCTGAGTTCTTTATTCTGAAATAAATATCTCAGAAATGATCTCAGAATCAGAGAGAACATGCTCCATTGCTGCACACTCAGCCCATGAGGCTGTTGGTAATATGGTTCACTCTGCAGGTTGCTTGCTTACAACTGCAACAGTCACTTAGTCAATGTCCCTTGTGTCCCAGCATCTTAAATCTCTTCACACCAGGGTTAGATGCTCCAGGCAGATTTGCTGGAGAATTCTACTTGCATCCCTGAGATTCTAACAGCTTCAGGGAGTTCAAGTTTCTTGCCCGATCAACTTATTTTTAAAATCGAGCAGCCTTCCAAGTTGAGAGATGATTGTAAATTTCAGGTGAGTTCTTAAGATACAGGAATTCTTTGTCATGTGGGCAGTGTAATGAACCAGGTGGGTGCCAACCCTGCCCCATCCAGCATCCCGGATGACCAGGGAGGAAAAAAGGAGTCACTGAGATTAATACACAGGTCATTTTCGAATTGTACCACTTTATTGAATAGGTACTTCATGGATGTTACTGTTTATCCCTACAGTTACCTACCTCTGGGAAGTATACCACTTTAAAAGGAAGTAGGGGCTCAAGAGACAGCTTAGTTGGCATTTACTTCAAATCCTGAGGACCTAAGCATCCGTGTAAACACCAGGTGGAGTTGAGTGCATCTGTAGACCCAGCACTGGAGAGGAGGAGGACTCAGATGGTGCTCTAGAGCTCACTGGCCAGCCACTCAGTCAAATCGATGAGCTCCAGGTTCAGTGAAAGACATTGTCTCAAAAGATAAGGTGCAGAGTGATCAAGTATGACGCAGGATGTTGACCTGGCCTTTACACACATTGGTACCCATGTGCATGTGCACACACCCACATTTGTGCACACACCCATAGCACAAGTATAGACAACACATAGACAAGCTTAAATTTGTTCACAAAGGAATTTTCTTTCTCTGTCATGTTGTCCCTGTAAATACTGAGAATAAGCTTTTTGGTCCTGAGGAAAAATGAGAACTTGCTCTATCAGCTCTGCTGATAAAATATGAGTAGTGTTTGACCACAGTCTGTTCATCCCACAATTTGAGTGTCAGAGGAGTCACATGTTCTGAAAGCTCTGGAGGCAATCAGGGGCAATCTGGGAAGTGTGTTTAATTGGGGAGGATTCCAAAGACAGAGTCAGACTTGAGAGCTGGGGGGCCTGTCCATGCAGAAGACATGCTGGAAACTTGAACCTAAGGAGGGAAAGGGAAGGAAGGAATAGGAAGGTGACCAGACCGCCGCTAGGGTGGAAGCGGTGTTCTGCTTAAGAGTGCTGTGAGAAGCCCTCTGAGTGTGCTGCAGCTGGCCTGGCCTCTGAGAACCCGCAGAGAGCCCTGGAGGTAGGAGGGGTCAGTGGTCTGCAGTTCAGGAAGCTAGGGGATGGTTGGAGTGCTCTGTTAGGGTCACTGTATCCAGGAGTGCTGAGAGAGTGAGATGAAGACAGAGAAGTGTCCATGAGATCTGGCCTCTTGGTATTGGTTTTGGTGATTTAGGAGAGATTGTGTGGACCGCATGGGTCAAGGAGTTTGGAGAGGCTTGATGAGTGAGTACATGAGAGGCTAAGGAACTCTAGTAAGATATCAAGAGGCATTTTGATGTAGAGAAAATGAACTTTTAAGAGGTGGGAGTCAAAATGTTTTTTTGTTGTTGTTACTTCAAACTATATATTTTACTAAGCATTAAAATATCCCATATAAAATGATGTGGTGGCACATGCCTTTAATCTGAGCAGATTAATCAGGAGGCAGAAGCAAGCAGATCTCTGTGAGTTCAAGTTCAAGCAAATTCTAGGACATCAGGGCCACATAGAGACCTCGTCTCAAACCAGTGAATAAATTCTGAATAAAACTGAAGGTGCATGGTGGCACACGGCTTTAATCCCAGCATTTGGAGGGGTGGAGGCAGGAAGGTTACTACAAGTTCAGGGCTACAGTGTGAATTTGCCTTTTAAAAACAATCCACATCTTGGCAGGTTGGTGGGGGCTCACGCCTTTAAGCCCAGCACTTGGGAGGCAGAGGCAGGAATCTCAGTGAGTTCAAAGCCAGCCTGGTCTACAAAGTGAGTTCCAGGACAGCTACTGTTACAGAGAGAAAGCCTGTCTCAACCCCTCTCCTGCCCGAAAATTCACATCTCATGAGAGAAACATTAAGTTGTAAAATTAATTTAATTAATTCTTACAAATTATATTTGTAATCACGTAGGAAACATTGAGGTTGGTGAGATGGTTCAGTGGTTAAGAGCTCTTTTTGGGCTTACAGAAAACCACAATTCCATTCCCAACGCCAAGGAATTTGATGCTCTCTTCTGGCCTCTGTGAGCATTGCACTCATGTACACAGACAAGCGGGCACACATATACTACACATAAACAAGAAATTAAAAAAAAAAAAAAAAAAAAAAAACAGTGTTAGCAGAAGTCTCTGTGGCTCCTACTACCTCTCATTTCCAAGCACAGCCACTACTACTCCTGACTTTGATTTGATTGATTGGGGTTATGTCTTGCTGTGTGGCCAGGCTGGCCTTAAATTCATGGACTCGAGTGATTTTAACTGACTTTGTCCCAAGTAGGCATATGGGATATGCCATCATGGCAGGATGTACTGTCCTAATTTCCACACTAGACTGGCTTTGCTCTTTTTGAATGTGATCACTTAGTCTATATACACTTGTGTCTGTTTCTTTCAGCCAGCATTGGATCTTTATAAGATTTGTTTGTACTAAGTGTGGATACCTTGTAGTTGTGTAAACATAATTTACTTCTCCATTTTGCTGCTGCTGAATATGTGGGCTGTTTCTAGCTTGGGGCTATTATAATAATACTTCAAGGGTATTCTCATGTGCTTTCTTTTGGTGAATATGTTTGTACCTGGAAACAGAATCGCAAAGCCATGAAAATATATGTGTGTGTTTGTATGTGTCACACACATACTCTCACGTGTATGTACACATTGTCCCTCCCCTGTCATTACTGACCCGCACCTGGTACCCAGCGGGTGCCCCTTCTCCTGTCAACCTTAGAATCCTAGTTGTTCTCCAGCTTTACCAACACTTGTTAGAATCTCTTCCATTTCAGCTGTGCCAGTGGGAATTTAATAACAACACACTGCCCTGTAATTTGTATTTGCCTTGTGAAAAAGGAAAAGTTTTTAAAACCTGGGGGAATCTTGGAGAATGTCTGTAGATTGACAAAAAGTTCTAATAGTCAGAACCCAGAGTGGCGTAGGCTGCAGGTAAACCGACTTCTGAATCTAGAGTCCTGTGTTTAGGACCTGGCTTTGCTACCCACTTTCTGTGACTTTCAGCAACTTATTTATTTCTCTTGATTTTCTTAACTAAAAAATGGTCCGTTCATACTTACTTGCTAGAATAGCATGAGCTAATAATTCTAGGTGAAGCACCTAGCTTGGTGTCTGGCAGAAAAGAAGCATTCTTTTAGTCAATGACTATTCTGTCCTCATATACACAGTTACTGATCAGTTACTTCAGAGAACCTTGACTGAACCATATTGATAGGCCTTCCACAGCATTTCCCTCTGAAGACTTTGCAATTGTACTTTAATTGCTTTTTAAGGATAATATACAAGATGAAAGTCAGCCCATTCTGTATTAACGATCCATAACATCGGATACTTTGCTTTATGCACTTAGAGCATAGATGCTGTCAACCATTCCAGGAACACATTAGTGGCCATAGGTGTGCCACCCTGGATAAATGAGATGATTCAGCCATTTGATGATATGCTGTGTCAAAGGGTGCTTCTGAGGCTTGAGGGCACTTTTAAGTGGGTATTTTTAGGGGATCTTTGTAAGGTTGTGTGCAGTGGCTTCCCTGTGAATGTTAGTTCCCAGATGTAGCTGTTTGCATCTGTGGACCTCTTGCTGCAGAGCCACTTTGGTGTGCAGAATGGTTAATTAAAATCAGGACAGACTGCATGCAAACCCTAGGGGCATTACTGCCTTCATTTTTGGTGGCTAGTGAGGTGGCTTTGGAATCTTGTTGTAATCTCTTCTACAGTGCATATCATTTTTGTTTTTTCTAGAAAATGCCTCTATTCCTGCCTTTCTGGTTAAACTCTCCCTGCTGCACTCACTAGTGAACGCTTTCCTTCTGGTGCCTCTGCCATCTCTGTACTTGCCCACTTCCAGTCCCCACCATGTTCTGCAACAAACCTCCATTAGAGTGCTGGAACTATGGTAGACCATGGGGATGGCTACTGAGCACTGGGGAAGGACAAGGGATTGATTGCCATTAGTAAAACTTACGTGTGTGTGTGTGTGTGTGTGTGTGTGTGTGTGTGTGTGTGTGTGTGTGTGTGTGAATGAGATTTTTGTTGTTGTTTTGTTTTATAACATCAAAAAAGATTTATTTGTTTATTTATTTAGTATACAATGTTCTGGCATGGATGCCTACATATCAAAAGAGGGCACCAAATCTTATTATAGATGGTTGAAAGCCACTCTATAGTTACTGGGAATTAGACTCAGGACCTCTGGAAGAGCAACCATTGCTCTTAACAGCAACTGCAGAGTCTTAATCTGGCTAACCTGGTAATATATAGACCAGGCTGGCTTTGAACTCACAGAGATTTGCCTTTCTCTGCTTCCTGAGTGCTGGGATTAAAAGGCATATACAGCATCCCTGGCTAAGGAGAGGTTTTAACAGGAAGTTACTGAATCATCTATGGCCTTGTCCCCTGTGGACAGGCCCAGGAAACTGCATGGTAACTAGTGAGACCTCTGGGTTTTACAATCTACCTTTGCCTTCCCGGAGGAAATTGTAGTTAAAGGCATTTTTACAGTGCAGGTAGAAGCAACTAGTATTTGTTGAGTGCTTTGCTTTTTTGAGGAGTGACAGAGAACAAATATGTATTACAGAAAGGGTGTGCCCTGTTAGTGATAGACAGCACAGCCCACAGGCAGCAGAGCAGGGCGGGATGTGTGCCCTGCCTGTATATACTCAAACATATCAACATGTGATTTAAAGAATTATGGAACTCCCTTCTCAGAGAAACGCTACTGAGGGCCTTGTCAACAGAGAACTCCTGTTAGGCTGGGCATTTGCACTGGGTGTGGTGGTGCACATGAGAAGTGGATGCTGGAAGATCAGGAGCTCCAGGGCATCTTAGCTATGGTGTAAGTTTAAGGACAGCCTGGGCTACTTGAGCCCTTGCTGTAAAACAAATAACACCCGTCAAAACACATTTATTTTAACTTATGATGCATGTGTGATGTGTTTTTTATCACTGTGCCATGTGTACTATGAATTTGCAGGAAGGCAGATTTGGTCTCTTTTCTGGTAATTTCAGGGCATTTTTACAGTACAGGTAGAAGCAACCAGTATTTGTTGAGTGCTTTGGACAGAGATAGGAACAAATGGTTTGTTATACACGTAGGCAAGATATCTGGATTATTCAGCCCTTCCTGAGCCACCTGTCTTAGCAGCCTGGGTACTGTCACACTCAATTTCCTCACGGGGAAGGTCAGGAAGTAAGATGTTAATCCAACGTGCTTACAGAAGATGACCTATGTTATGAATGTGTTAGGCCATGTTAAAAAGCTTAAAAAGCTTGGGAGAAGTCAAGAAGCCTAACATTGTACATCTAACATGAGGCTTGGCATGTTCCCTGCCTGAGCCCTGTTGTGTTCTTCTATAAAATGACCAGTGTTGGGCTGCTTTATTTGCCTTAGTTCCATGTTGCTGTCTTTGAACTATGAAAATGCCATTGTTAAGAAGAGACAATGCAGGAATTATCCATTTGTGTGTGTGTGTGCGCGTGTGGGTATGTGTGTGTGTGTGTTATTGAATAATAACACGAGATGTTTCTCCTATTAGCTCTGAGCCAAGAGCTCAGACTCCAAACGTCTGTCCACCCAGCCAACTGCTTACTCAAGCCTCCCAGCAGTGCTCGGTGTTTAGTTAAGACCTTACTGCTATCAGGATGTTCTGACATTCTAGGGGTTGGGTCCTTCTTGTTCTGTGAACTTAAAAATCAATCTCTTTTCACCCCAGTACCTAAATTTGTTATGTGTGATGGGGATAAATAAATTAAAACAGATCCAACATTGGGGCATTTGTTGCATGCACAGTGCTGTTAGTGTCTGGAATAGACATTAGGAAATGGTCCCTACCCTAGATGAGTTAAAATTTGAGAATAGGAAACAGAAGTGCTACCATAGGGCTAGAGGGATGGCTCAGCTGGAAGACTTCCTTCTGTTCTTCTAGAGGACCCAAGCAAGCTGTTCCTACTGTAGGGCAGGCAGCTTATGACATCCTGGAACTCCAGCACCAAGGCATCTGATGCCTTTATTACAGTTCCGGCACACACTCATTTCCTCACACAGACACACGTACACATAAATAAGAGGACACATCTTTAAAATGAACAGTGCAGCTGCAGAAGCTTGGGGGAGCCGGAGTGTGGCTTGAGAATAGTTTGTATAGGCTAGTGGGAGGGAAAGTGGGGTAGTCAGAAGACCTGGCCTTTTACAGTTCCAGTGTTCTCCTTAGTTAGTGGCTAGTGTTAGCTGTATCCTTCTTCGAGTCCGGTTGGTTTATATGTTGTGTTTTCAGAAAGGACCTTGCTAGGCTGCCCAGGCTCAAGTTATCCCTCTTCTTCTGTCTCAGCTAGTTACGTAGCTGGAGCTGCAGGTGTATATGTCACTGCATCTGGCTTGCCCATTTATAACACACACCCTCTGTGATTAGTGTGTGTGTGACAGAAAGTTTTGTCTGAGCCTTGAACAAAGCAGGTGTTAAGCTGGTTGTAATTGTAAGGTAAGAATGAGTTTTAATGAAGTGAGAGTCCAGATTCAGGGCCAGGAAACCTCAGAAAGCCGTCATACTAGCCTGGTAGCTCACCTCCCTCTGGTGGAACACTGACTGTGGTGGCAGAAGAGGTGGCAAGCTTTCCATGGCCCCCGAAGTCACAGCTTTATTTATTATACTCTGCAGATGGGGAGCTATATCGAGCCTTACCTGTGCCTTCAGGGATAAAACTGCGGCAATGGTACATCCTAACTCTGACCTCTTCTCTCGAACCAGATTTTATCATGTGGGCATCCTGCTGCAACTGGTTCTGCTTAGATGGACAGCCTGAGGAGGCCCCACCACCACAGGGAGCCAGGACGCAAGCCTATTCCAACCCTGGGTACAGCTCCTTCCCTTCCCCCACAGGCTCGGAACCAAGCTGCAAATCCTGTGGGGTCCATTTTGCAAACACAACCCGAAAGGTAAGTGTCATTACACTATGACCTCAGGACTCTTTCAGAGGTTCTGAGTTCAATTCCCAGCACCCCCATGGCAGCTAACAACCATCTGTAGCCCTCTCCTGGTGTGTAGGCATACATGCAGATAGAGCACTTGCATACATAAAATTAATTAATTAAATCATCATGTCAATCTATCTAGCCTCAAACTCAAGGCAATCCTCCTGTCTCAGCCTCCCAAATGCTGAGATTACAGGCATGCCACTCACTATTCCTTGCTTAGATTTTTTTTTCTTTGTTTTGTTTTTTGAGACAGGGTTTCTGTGTCTATAGCCTTGGAACATGATCTGTAGACCAGGCTGGCCTCTAACTCACAAAAATCCTCCTCCCTAGTGCTGGGATTAAAGATATGTGCTGCTACCATCACTCAGCAGATTTTTTTTTTTTTTTTTTTTTTTAAGATTTTGTTTGTTTGTCTCATTTAAGCCTCACAGTAACTATTTCAGTTTTAGAAAAACCACCAAATCCTGTTTACACGTGACAGAATCTTAGGGTTTAAAATTTAAAAAGAAAGCTTGGGCGGTGGTAATATATGCAGAGGCAGGTGTATCTCTGAGTGCAAGGTCATCCTGGACAAATTCCAGGACAGCCAAGGCTTTGTACATGTATGTACAAAGAAAGAAAACCTGTCTCAACAAACCAAAGAAAGAGAGAGAAAACAATTTTTTGAAAGAAATGGTACGTGTCATGTTCTTGGTAAACAGCAGGAGACATCAACATACTTACAACATTCTTTTTCCTGTAAGCAACACTTCACTATCACAAAGTTAAGTACTATAAGAAGATATTTAGAGTATTGAGCTGAAGGTGACAGGTAACAGGCCTAGCTTGGGAGCATGGGGATGATTGCAATTGCCCTCCTCCCCCATTGGAAATAAGTGCTAAAACCCAGCTGGTGTCAAGCATGCCTGGGCTAGGCAGACAGGGCAGAGGAGGCTGGCCCTGCTTAGGGAGCTCAAGGTGGGACAGGGGTCAAGGCAGAGTACACCAGGACCTAAAGCACTCCATTGGAGGAGACAGATCCCAATTTGGATGATGAAAGATGATATTGGTACAATACTGTCTTACTTTAAGTTATGAATTAATCTTGTGCAATTTGCAGTGAATATTGTGAGTGTTAAGGATGTTTTTACTGCAAGTATTTTTCATTTGTAATTTCATGCTTAAGTGGATCAGCTTTCTTAAGGCTTTGGCATTTCACAGCCAGAGACTTTTAAAATAGCTTTTTTAGAAATAGTTGAATTGCCTTGATTACACGAATCCTACTATGATTTATTTTCCTTTCTCCATTGGGGTCAGTATTTCCTACATGTTCCCTGGGTTTAAAGCACAGACAAAAGCAGAGGCTTGTAAAGGGAATACAGGTAAGCTATGTTCCCTTCATCCTCCAGGTTCCCAGTTCAACTGTCCTGTCTGTACTGGCAATGCCCACCTATAGTGCTGCAATAGCCTAACAGCTTCAGAGTGAGTTCTGGTGCCCAGCCTCTTCAGCTGGACCAATATCAGGTGGAGGCTGTACTTGAGCATAGTATTCTTTTGTTTTTGTTGTTGTTGTTTTGTCTTTTTCTCTCTTTTTTTTTTTTTTTTTTTTTGGTGCTGAGGAGATCTAAGATGGACCAGAGGAAAAAGAGTAATAATGCCTTCCTATGAGTTGTCTGTCTTACCACATTTTATATAAATAATCTCTGATATTTCAGTGGTTCAGAAGCCAGCATGATGAGAGTGTGGGCCTGTGCAGTGGTGCCAGGGAATTTGGTTGAAGGTGCACTGGAATTTGGTTGAGACAGCCTGATGGAGTGGAGAAGCCAGGAGTGAGAGGTGCCTGGCCAGGGCTGCCTGCTAGCAGTACAGGCCCAGAACCTCATCTGATTCATCTTCCTTGCTGATTTGTTACTCTGGTTTGATCTGTCTGTTAGACTTTACACATGCCTTTCCTTTGTTGTGGGCCCTCTTCCTTTCTCTTTGTTGTTTCCCACCCACCATTGTGCTCAAGGATTTTAGCCTTCAGTGAGCCCCTCCTCCTTTATAGCTGCCTCAGAGGTGGCTTCCTTCAGAGTCGCTGGTGGGCAGGGCCAGCACAAGCTGGGCTGTCATCCTTGCCTCCTGATCTTGCATCCAGAAGCTACACACCTTTGAAGAAGAGATATTTGGGTCAGATATTTGAGCAGACACAAGCTCAGTCTTATCAAACTGCATTGACTTCAGTAACACTCCACTTGGTGACCATGGCTTCATGACCCTGCAGCCTTTTCATCAGCCAGGCATCAGGATTGAACCCCAAATACTGAGAACTACCATTTTCCTCTTACATGGCTGCTGGTCACAACTGTTCTTTGCCGATGTAGCCACATGTCCTGTTCAGTCTCTGCACAGCTTACTGTCTGGTTATAGCTGAGTAGAGAAGGGGACTGGGGCATATCCCCTTGTAACACCCAGGTTTTCTTGCTTTGCCTGGACTGTGTGGATGGCATGTAGAACTCTTAACACTGTGGACCCACATAAAGATTGCCCTGATCTTGCCTCTGATGTTGTGTCTTCGGTATTCTTTCTGCAGCAGAACAGCTTTTCATATTGAGAAAAAGGAAGCAGAAACATGTGAGCTACTATAACATTTCAGTGACCATGAAATGAAGTTTCTAACCTCTTGGGAAGGTGCCCTTGAATAGATCCTAAGGTGTTGAGGAATGACCGCCTGGGAGAGTGACTTGTCATTGGCTCAGTCAGATGTCACTGTATTTGCACAGCCTGCAGATTGAGTACTCTGGTGTGCCGGCTGTGGCTGGGAGTAGCTGGCAGTGCCAGCTTTTGGGTCAGTCACACTGGTCTCTTAAACCGAGACATTGTGTGCTTTCATAAAGGAGAGAAGCCAGCTAGCATCCCGGTCCCTTGTCCTATTCAAATATTTATCTTGAAGTGACCTTGTGTACCACCTACTTCCTAGCACTCTGAATGAGTGGCCTTGTTGGAGCAGGGAAACCTGTGAGCGGTCGGGTGCTAGACAGGGTACTGACTAATCCCTGCTATGCTTTTGGTATCTTACCTTGAATATAATAATTGATCTCCTGATTCTTGGTTTCTCTCTTTGTAAATCAGGGAAGAACACTAATACTTACTTTTTAAGGTGCTTTGAAAATGGAATGATAAGCCAGATCTTACTGTAGCATCACAATAAATTGTATCCACACCAATATTAACAATAGCTGCTAGCTGGGCGTGGGGGCACAGGCCTGTTGTAATCTGTAGTCTGTACTAGAGGCCAGTTTGAGCCTCATAGTGAGAACCTGTGTCAAAAACCAGATGATGTTTGGGTATTGGTGGCACATGCCTTTAATCCTAGCACTCTCAGGGCAGAAGTAGGCTCATCTCTGAGTTCTGAGTTCAGGGCCAGCCTTGTCTACAAAGCGAGTTCCAAGACAGCCAAGGTACACAGAGAAACCCTGTCTGGGGGGAAAACAAAGCAAACGCATGAGCAATAATTACATAAGCCTTAAATGAAACTAAATGTAAATGATTGCATTATGTATATGCATAGTGTATAAATGTCAGGTGTCCTGCTGGTGGATTCAGACAAAGGCAGTCTGCCACTTCCAAGTGGCCTTTCCTCTGAAAGTGGCAATAGAGCTCACACCTTGGATATAGGCAACAGTTTAGTAGAGCAGAAGCTGCTGGAGGAAGTCCTGGCCCCGCTTGCCTTGTAGCTCTCTTCCCACTTTCTGACTATTCTTCCCAGCTGACATGCTTTCCTCTGTCTCTTGTTCTAAGCAGCAGACCTGCTTGGACTGTAAGAAAAACTTCTGCATGACTTGTTCAAGCCAAGAGGGGAATGGGCCACGCCTCTGCCTCCTCTGCCTCCGGTTCCGAGCCACAGCCTTTCAGCGGGAGGAGCTCATGAAGATGAAGGTGAAGGACCTGAGGGACTATCTCAGCCTCCATGACATCTCTACCGAAATGTGCAGGGAGAAAGAAGAGCTGGTGTTTTTGGTGCTTGGCCAGCAGCCTGTAATCTCTGAGGCGGACAGGACTCATGCTCTGACCTTGTCCCAGAACTTCCCTGAACAGCAGGCCTTCCTGAGCCAGCCTCACACCAACACAGTACCTTCTACCTCACTTGGCCTCCCGTCTTCAGCTGCACCAGCCACCTCTCCCCTAGCCCAGGCTCAGGAAAACCAGGTAGGGCCAGCATGCAGTCTCTTCACCTCTACATCCGCTCCAAGGCTCATTTTCCTCTCCCATTGCTCTGTGGGAATGGGCTATGAGGTAGTGTCTAGATGCTGTGAAGCCTTTCTGCCTGTTGATTCTGGAGGTGATGTTTCCTGGTCATTGGGCTCATGCTTTGGCTTCAGGGATGGTAGGCCTGGTGCCATGTTTTTGTGGGTTTTGTTTCTAAAACCTTCATTGCTCCAGAAATATTTTGAGGAAACTCAGAATTACTTCTCTAATTTGGTTCAAGTTTGCCTTCCGGCTTACTACCCATCTGACTGGGTAGGGAGGGAAGAGATGGGAAGCACTGTAACAGGGCATTGCTACTGTCCTGGTCACTGTGGGGAGCTCTCTAATGGTAAGCCAAGAGGTTAAGGTATGGACAGTCTGTAGTAAACAGACACTGTCTCCACTGTCAGGAAGCCCTGGGAGAGAGAAGCTAAGCATCACATCTACTCTTGGGTTTGTCAAGAGTGGTGGTGTCACACAGACCTAAAAAGCCCCTCACTGGTGCTGAAAGTCACAGGGCAATGGCATGGGCACTGGCACTGTAAGATTGGGACCTAGATCAGGACTTTGTATTTTCTCTTTTTTCTTTCCTTCTTCTTCCTCCTCCTTTTTCCTCTTTCTTGCCCCCCCCCCCCATTTGTCTGTGTAACTCACCTAGCTGTCATGGAATTTGTTTTGTAGATCAGGCTGGCCTCAACCTCTCAGAGGTCCACCTGCCTCTGCCTCCCAAATGCTCCGATTAAAGGCTTGCTTTTGGTGCTAGGTATTCAGCTCAGGACTTCAAGCATGCTGGGCAAAAGGCTCTTCCACTGAGCTACACCACAAACCCTACAATAACTTTTGTCTCTGACTCCTTGGTCATCTGGGGCACACCTTGAGCCTAGAACGATGGAAGAGACTCCCTTCGGGCTCGCTAGGTTGCAGAGAGGCTCAACTACCATAGTGTATGTATGAAGCTGCTGAGAGCTGGCATCCATTCCCACATATGACATGGGTGGTTCTGCCATGGTTACCTTCTTTGTCAAGACTAGCACTCATTGAACTCTTAACACATTTAAATTTTTTTTTTTTTTGATTTATTTATTTATTATGCATACAGTTTTACAGAAGAGGGCGCCAGACCTCATCATAGATGGTTGTGAGCCACCATGTGGTTTTGCTGGGAATTGAACTCAGGACCTCTGGAAGAACAGTCAGTGCTCTTAACCTCTGAGCCATCTCTCCAGCCCCCTCTTAACACATTTAAAGGCCAACATGTGGCAGCTGGTCATTAATACTCTCCTAAGCTCTGACTCTTAGGCTGTTGGACAGGTTTTACCTCTTGCTATACATTCCTGTTTGGTTTCTTAGCGTACTCTAGTCTGTGTGTAGTGAGCAAGAGGAGGAACCAGAGTAAATGTTTTTCCTTGAAGAGCTTTCAGGCAGGTCAGGATCTGTATACCTTAATCTCAGCACTTGGGAGATGGACGCACACGGACCAGAGGTTTGAGTCTAGCCTCTTCTATATAGTAAGTTCAGAGCATGAGATTCTGTCTCAAAAGAGGAAATGGGGTGTGGGAGTTGGCAAATGAATGAATCTTCAGGAGATTTTCAATGTAAGATTATAAACTTATCATTTTGTCACTAACCAGAATTTTCCTACATGCCATCCTACGTACTGTGTATTATTGGGTAACTTTTCCTCTTAAGATTTTAGAGGACTTTAGTGTCAATTTACTTCTGTTCTGGTGATAGCTGAATTTTGCAAACAGGAAGAACCGGCACGGGGAAGTTACATAATAAGGCTATGTGCTACATTACAGCAAGCAAGGATGTAAATTAGACTGTTGTAGCCCTACCAGGGTTCTGTCCTTCACCTTTGATGTCCTAGCAGTGTTTGCTAAGGAAGGAAGTATGTATGCAATAAACAGAATAGTGGACAGATAGGTACTGCCACTGGGAAGATATTTGCAGCATGGATTCCAGTTGATCTTTCTAGGGAACAAAAGACATTCAAAACTGTCTACTCAGTTTTAGCCTCTCAAACCCAAGGTAGTACCCAGGAGACCAGTGTGGGGGGTTCCACGTGTACACGAAAGTAGTAGGAAAGCAGAGGTGTTGATGCAGACCTTGCTGGCTGCATCCCCATATGTATGACCCCCTGTCATCGCGTGGGTGTTTTAAGCTCTGCTTTTTGTGTCCATGGTAATTGTTTACTTCTCTTGATGAGCGACTAGAGCTGTCAGGTCACTTTAGTTTCACAAATTGTCTCTTTCCGTTTTTGTTTTATCTAGCCGGGGTTTCTGTGTGTAACCGGGGCTGTCCTTTAACTAGCTCTGTAGACCAGGCTGGCCTCAAACTCCAAAATCCATCTGGTGCTAGAGAGATGGCTCAGCTCTTCCAGAGGACCTGAGTTCAATTCCCACCAACCACATGCAGTTGTGCATGCAGATAGAGTACCATATACATAAAATAAATCTTAAAATCTGTTTAAAAAAGAAAAAAAGTCCACCCGCCTCAGTTTCCCAAGGGCTGGGATTAAAAACATGTGCTACCACCGCCTAGCCAAATTTGTCTCTTTACTGCTCATCCAGATTCTAGGGGAAAGGCCTGTGAACTCAAGACATGTCTTTTGCTCTTGAGCTCACACAGGCCCTTTGCCTGGAGGCAGCTGGGACTGAAGAAAGCTAGAGAAGGTTTCAGGGAGGTGGCTAATGGAGTTCTGAGCACTCTCACAAAAGAGCCCTGTTGAGAAGTTAGAATGCTGAATAGAATGGAACCCAGGCTGAGGCATTTGTGTTCTGTTGTCTTAGGCTGTTAGGCTTTTAAATTGATTAAACACATTTAAGCAGCTACAGGTATGTCATACCGTGTCATACTAGTTAGAACACATCTCTAGAATGTGAGAGACTGCCAAGTGACCTGGGGTGGTGATGGTCAGTTGAGGAGGCCAGGGAGACTTATGTTAAGGATATAAATGAACTGTTTAGAAAAAACTAGTAGACATTGGTCCAGAGGCAGAACCAGGGTAATGGGTAGAAGCTGTGGGGAGGGCATTTGACATAGTGTTCAGAGATAATGTGGAGAGAAACTTCCACCTCAACGGTCCAAGTTGAGAGCAAACTGGTGATATGTGGTGGTTAATGCCATTCTTACTGTAGGGCAGAATTATAGTCCTCTTTGCTTTTTCTTTGTTTTTGCTCTTTGTTTTTGTTTGTTTGTTTGTTTGTTTGTTTTTGTTTTTTTGAGACAAGGTTTCTCTGTGTAGTCCTGGCTGTCCTGGATCTCACTCTATGGACCAGGCTGGCCTTGAACTCAGAGTTCCCTTGTCTCTGCCTCTTGAGTGCTGGGATTAAAGATGTTTACCACCACTTCGTGGTGAGCTTTCTTGTTTTTGATGCAGATTTCTGTTTATTGAAATCCATTTGTCTTGTTTCTCTGCCTAAGAGAGTTGCATTTAGAAAGCAGGCATTTATAGTATTGCTTTGGGAGCCTTGGTTTCTTGGGGGTGATGGGAATACATTTTGGACATTTGTATGAATTGAAAGAGGCCCACTGGGACATCTCTGTGGATGTGATGGCACCTTTCTCTTCCCACAGGCCACTGGCCATGTGTCTCAGGACCATGAGGAGCCCGTCTTCCTGGAGAGCACAGCCAGAGTACCCACCGAGGATGAGACCCAGGTGGGGCCTCTGCCCAGTCTGCACCTTTGCCTTTGTTCTTTTCTTGGTCTCCTTGGGATGTTCCCAGAAGGATCAGTTTGGGAGGATTGTTCTAAGACTTTGAACTTAGTAGTAGCATTCCAGATTGACATTTGTTGCTATCAGTGTTAGTAAGCAGATGCAAGGCCATAGTGGAGGATGGGGAACCTCCTGGATCACACTATTCCAGTCTTTAGGCTTTCCAGGAGCTGCCAGAGGGCACGTTCTGGGTGCTTCTGTGAAAGTCTTGTCTTGTTCTGTGTGCCTAGGGTGCAGTAGCTACTCTTAGGAAAGGAGGTAAGATGAGGATTTCTTTTTTAAATTTATTGTGTATACAGTATACAGAAGAGGGTACTAGATGTCATCACAGATGGTTATAAGCCACCATGTGGTTGCTGGGAATTGAACTCAGGACCTGTGGAAGAACAGTCAGTGCTCTTAACCTCTGAGCCATCTTTCCAGCCCCAAGATAAGGATTTTAGACCTCGGCCTCACAAGGGCCAGTGCAGAGCATAGTTCTGAGGGGCCATAGAGCTTAGGTGAGGCCATGTGTAGAGTCCTGCCAGGGAGGTCTGTACTGAGAAAGGCCAGCACCATACCTGGGGTGTACGGCTACATTTATTTCCCACAGAAATCCTGTGTGTCAAGACAGCTGTCTCTCCTTTGGTGAAGGGTAATAGGCTCAAGATGATAAATGACTTGAAAAATAATGTCTAATATATAGTAGAGACGTCAGTATTGAGAATCTGCCCTCTAGACACTTAACTAGTGCTTCTTCTTTACGTAGTGCTGATATTTGAATGTGTGGCTGCCTGCACAAAGCACATGTTGGGTCAGGGAGAGACCAGCTTCTCTTTCTGTGTTCCTTGAGGCTGGTCAACAAAGTGAATTTTGATGGGTGCTCTGGGTTCATTGAAGAGAGCTTAAAGGACATAAGAACGGAGTCACCTGATCACATCTTTGCTGTTGCAGTCCATTGGCTCAGAGGACAGCTTTGTCCCAGGCCGGAGGGCCTCACTGTCTGACCTGACCCACCTGGAGGACATCGAAAGCCTGACAGTGCGGCAGCTGAAGGAGATTCTGGCTCGCAACTTTGTCAACTATAAGGGCTGCTGTGAGAAGTGGGAACTGATGGAGAGGGTGACCCGACTGTACAAGGATCAGAAAGGACTCCAGCACCTGGGTGAGGGACTGTCTGGGTGTGACGGAACAGAGCTCTCTGCTGCCATCCCACATATGATGGCATCAGACTGACTCCATCTGATCCCCGTGTGTTCAGCCTCAGAGCAAGTCAGTATACACCTATGTGCTTCTCAAGTATCAGGACTAGGGACAATGACTACACAATTTAATCCTCAGAGCAGCCTATGCAAATAGACTCTATTAATATCACTTAGAGAGCCAGGATTTGAACTAAGGATTTCCTAAGCCCAAGGCTTTTCTGCCACATGACATAAACTCCATACTCCTTCCTACTACCAGCAGTACTTAGTTTGAATCAGTTTTGGATTAGAAAGCAAACTCTAGCGTATAGTGGGTTTGGGCTATTTCTTGTGTCCATTTCTGAAAGCATTTTACATGGTGTCATTTTAGATTTTTATATATCCTCACACTGATTCATTGTAGATGTTCTTCTATTAAATGCAGAAAAGTCCTGTAGAAGAGAAACATGTTTGTCTGTTTTGGTAGGCAAGCACTCTACCATTATGCTGCATCCCCAGCACAATAGCAATAACTTGAGTTTTCCTCTCTGGTGCCGGGAATGAAACCCCAGGATCTTTTCCCACATGCTAAGCAAGCTCTGTCACTGAGCTACATCCCTAGTCCTTCCTTTGGCCGTTTTGAACTGGACATTTGTCATCAGCTGATTCAGTCCTTTGAGCATTTGATCCCTTGTATGATAAATGGTTGTTAAAGCCAAGCATCAGGTCTTCCTCTAATACCTTTGAATAACTCACATTTACCAAGTTAGGAGAAGTCTTATTGCATTGGTCAGAAACTTGGGGCCTGACAATGAGTCTGTTTTATCTTTGGGATTATCTCAAGAATCTCAGAGTCCTAAAGACTTTGGGAGTAGGTTTTGAGATTTGTTTTGTTTTTTTGTTTGTTTGTTTGTTTTTAATTTTTATTTATTTGCCTTGGTGTTTGCCTGGAACTGGGAACTGGAACTGTAGACAGTTGTGAGCTGCCATGTGGGTGCTGGGAATTGAACCCCGGTCCTATGGAAGAGCAGTCAGTGCTCTTAACCACTGAGCCACCTCTCCAGTCCCAGGTTTTGAGATTTTTGTTGTTGTTGTTTTGTTTAATTCTGGACCCAAATCTGTATCCCTAGCTGGACAAGAACTCTGTGCAAATTAGGTTGGCTTCAAACTCAGGATCTACCTGCCTGTTCCTCCTCAAGTGCTTGGGATTAAAAATTTGTACTACCCTGATCTGTGCTGCTGCTGCTACTGGTGGTTTGTTTTATTTTTTGAGACAGGATTTTTCTGTATAACAGCTCTTGACTATCCTGGAACTTGCTTTGTAGATCCACCTGTCTCTGCCTTCCGAGTGCTAAGATTAAAGGTCTGTGCTACCACCACCCCATAGTGGGTTTTTTTTTTTTTTTTTTTTTTTTAAACTCTCTCAATACATAGCTTAGGCAAGCCTAGAACTCATGATTCTTCTTCTGCCTCTTGTAAGTGGATTATAGGCTCGTACCACCATGCCTGGAAATAATGTAACTACATGTGGGATCTTGGCTCATTGAAATGGTTCGATGCTTACTCCTTTTTACCTTAATGATGGCATCAGAGGCAGTGCTAACAGATATCGTGTATATGCAGTGTCCTTTCAGCTGACACAGTGGTCTCTGTAGACCAGTGGAACCTGTTTTTCTCAAAACAAAGTATATAGAACAGCAGGGGTTCCTTGTGAGTTCTCAGCACACACAGTGATCGAGGACGGTAAGGGTATTCTCAGTCCAGAGCTGAATGGAGTTCAGAAACAGCAGGGTGGTGGCAAACTACCTTTGTACTATCACACTTATATTCACACATCTTCTTTTCTTTTCAGTGTCTGGTGATGAAGACCAAAACGGTATGTAATAGTTTTTCTTAAGGATGGACTTAGGCTCAGCAGTTTCATTCTCCTGTCTGCAACCCTGATAGCTGTTCAGAGTCTTAAGAATTGTTCGGCTGCATGTTTTACAGAGAGGCTGTGGGAATGCAGATTCAGGCATTCTCGTTACCCCACCACTATGAAGAAAGTCCACAGCAGCCTCTAGGGGCTTGGCTGATTTGGAGCAGATGCCCTGTGAGGAGGTGTCCAGTCTTTTACTATAGTCTGTCTGGGGAGAGTTTCCACTTTCAGAGATGTTAATTGAGGTTTTAAGATGGTGTTAGTCTATGCAGCCCTGACTGCTCTGGCACTCATTATGTAGCCCAAGCTGGTCTTAAACGCAGAGATCCACCTGCCTCTGCTACACAAGTTCTGGGATTAAGGGTTTATATCACTGCACCTAGCCCACTTAAGTGTCTGCCAGCCAAACCAAAAAGCAAGGGTGGTGACTATGAGAGCGCTGTTTGAATGGTAGTCAGAGCTGTCCAGGAGACAGCAGAGGTGTTCTGTGAACGCCTTCTGAGCTCCAAATGCATATCCCACCTAGCTTCCTTAATACCCACCCATTGTTAAAGGCCACCACTGGGGCATCCTCAGAGCACACTGTAGAACCCTTGTAGCTGTCAGATGGCACATGCGTTGTACATTTTTGAAAGTCTCTAGGAATGTAGTTGCAAATTTTTCACTGTTCTCAATAGTGTTACAGCCTGCAAGAGCACTGTAAGACTTTCAGAAGACTTCCCAAGTTACCCTAAGTAAAATGGTCTTCTGTGCAAACTGGGCAGTTGAGTCATCTTAGTCCCTGTCGTCATCTGGGTTACCCCTCCTGTCACCCCCACCTCCAGATGATACCCAAGATCACATTAGTCTACTTGGTACCATCCTCCTCATTCCCTGCAGAATGCTGACCACTGAGCTGATGTATAAACAAACATACATGAAAGGATTTGTGCATTCCGTGACTTGACTTTTTAGACTAGTCCAGAACAGAAAAGAAAGTCTAGAAGCAACAGATAAAGGAGAATTCCCCTGGAGAAGTCCAGATGGGAGAGGTGGTTGGTATGAGAACAGTTCTGATGGCTGTTTAGTTTAGGCTAGTTTGACACAATGGAGATAGGTGAGCTTCTGAATAGGAAGGTTTTTCTCAGCTGAACTAAGATAGTACTGTGTCCACCACTAGCCTAAGCCAGTTAGTATTTGAAAACTCCATGTACTGGACAGCTAATGTTGTCTTGATAGTCTCTGCCCTTGGAGCCCTTGTCTAGAAGGCCATATGTCCACGAGCCTCTCTGAATTGAATGTGAGCTACCTCAGCAGCCCTGTGACCTTGAGCAAGCCACTTAACTCAGGCCCAAATTGTCTCATGTATAAAACCTACTTCAACACTTCTGGGTTAATAAAGAAAGCTCTCAGGACCCTGCCTGACACATGGAGGCAGTTAGTCAATGTAAGCAGTTATCATTCCCTGGACAGAATGTTCAGTATCGGATGTTTAAAGAATACCTACCATGTGAGGCATGTTTTGGGGAATTTAAAGATAAGTATCTGACCTCAGAGCACAAAGCAAATGCTAAGCTTATGATTGTCAACTGAGTTAAGTTGAATTAAGAAGCTCTTAGTCTACTGTGGGGGATAGGTAAATTATCATGAAGTATGATAAGCAGTCAAGGGTAGGAATAAAATTCAATGATTATAGCACAGAAAAGGGAGCAGCCTGTCTGCCCATGCCCCTCTTTCAGGAATTCTTTTTGGAAGCCTAGAGGTGGATTGTGGGATAGCACAGGGGGTCCCACATGATTCTCAGCTTTATTAAATTGGTACTATGTTTATAGATAAGACTTACGATTTTTAATGAACCATTCATTACCGTCCTGTTTATATTCAGACTTTTCTGGGCCAGTTTTATCTTTTCTGTACATTTTGCCTCAGGGGATATGGTACCTAAGCTCTGCTTACTCACTGAAGCACAGCCCCCTTTGCCTAAGTTCTTCTTTCTAGTTTGAACTGTCCTTTAGCTGAGTCCTGGGAGGCTCTTCATCTGTGAATGTCACTCTCAAACCTCTCTTAGCAGGAGTGCAGGCTCAGCATGAAGTTGGAGGTGGTTTGGGTGCTGAGTTTAGTTTTTGAAGGCGTTTTATTTGAGGGAATTGTGGATTTGAGCGTTTGCTCCATGCAATCAGTCCCACACAAACTGACAGATGATCTTTCCTCTTTCTGCCTTGTTTGCCCAGGGGGAGCAGTGCCTTCTGGCCTGGAGGAGAACCTCTGTAAGATTTGCATGGACTCACCCATTGACTGTGTTCTCCTGGAGTGTGGCCACATGGTGACCTGTACCAAGTGTGGAAAACGCATGAACGAATGTCCTATCTGCCGGCAGTACGTCATCCGAGCTGTGCATGTCTTCCGGTCCTGAGGGCTAGCATTGGCTTCTTTAGTGCCTTATAGGACATAGACCAAAGTGTCTGGGCTCAGGGTTGGTCCAATGCACAAAGGCGGTTTATTTTCAGAAACTGGCAGTGTTCTTAAGACCAGGACAAGCAGTGGTACCTGGCATACCTGTCTTGCCATGGGGTGTACCTTTTAGGTGGTAGAGCCCAAAACCAGTAGGAACTGATTCAGATCACATGGGTGAGTGCCTGCTTCTCTGATCATTGGGTGGTGATGGTAATCAATGAAGCTGACTTTCCAGAACTTGGACCATGTCTTCCTCCCTTCCTTAGAACCTAAGACACATTTCACACATCCCATACACTACCGCTCTTATTTCATCAATCAAAAATCCTGCTGGAAAAGGTTTTCTTCCCTTCAGCACATTTGGATTTCAATTTCTGATTTCTGTGTGTTTTTTAAGCCTGCTACATTGCCTGAAGTCCATTTGTTTCTAAGGACCAAAAAAATATTTTAGTCAGATCAATATTATTTCCCTAGATCAATTTGGATCAGTAGACTGATCTCTGGTGAAAATTTAAGTCTAAATGCAATAGAATGATTTCCAAAGCTGGACAGTGGTGGCGCATGCCTTTAATCCCAGAACTAACTGTTAGTTCAAGTCCAGCCTGGTCTATAAAGTGGGTTCCAGGACATCCAGGGATGTTACAGAAACACTGTCTTGGGAGAAAAAAAAATCAAGTTGAATCATTTTTGTTAGTGTTGGAAATGAGTCCCATGACCTGACCCCAAAACTGCTGGGAAGTAGCTAAGAGATGGTGTGTATGCTATCTCTGCAGCTTCTTGGGTTTGACTGTACCATCCTTAACCTTTGGATTATGAGGCAAGGCAATGGCTATATCTTTGGCTTCTGATCCTCATTTTTCAGCAAGCTAAGTTTTTTTTTTTTTTTCTTTTTTTAAAAAAACCATTCTAATAGTTCCTCTTTGAGTTTTAAGTTTGCTTACAGAAGGCATAGGATCTTAAGCAAAGAGTTCGGCTTTTCTTTTGCCTAGCTGCTCATGGAGTTCTTGGAGACATACAGGACAGTGTATGGGGCACTGGAAGGAGCTGAATGAGGCTGGACTATGCCTGTGGCTGCTTCTCTGAGTCATGATTCCAGTCTTATGGGTCTTTACACTGCTGACACAGCTGAAAGGTTTGAGTGGTGCTTGCTAGAACAGCTCAGCAAAGCACAAGAGCTGTAGGATCCATCCTCAGCACTGCTACACCTTGGTAAGACAGCTACCTTCCACTGTGCAGCTAAATGAGACTGGAAAGCATAGGGACACCTCTAAGGGGTCTATTAGAAACATTGGGCCTTCTTCCCATCATTAACCACTAAATTCCTTCAGAGGATCAAATAGTTCCATGAAGGAGAGTTGTCAGAGGCACCCAGGCCACTTTACCTCTGCATTCCAAATCCAGAGGGCCAGATTTTGGGTCAAAGCCTTTGTAGGTGTCAAGAATCAAGAGACTCCTCCACAAAGACTACCTTTCCCTCACTTTCTGAAAAGTACTGTAGTTTACAATGTCTTAGCACAGTTTAGCACAGCCCATGGATTTTGCTGCTCCTAGACTCCACTGTGAAACAGGTCTGAGCATATAGCTCAGTGAGACCCAAGAGCTGGCTCCCTTCTAATGACTGCTTTCTCTTCTGAGGCCTTACCTCCCTACCTCCTAGACAGGAACACAATTATATCCTGGTGGCCTGTTAGCAACCCCAGGGACAGTCAGAGCTGGTGTTACTTATTTTGAAGAACAGAACTTACCTTTAAATCTCTTTTATCTTGGTGTTTCCTTTTGGCGGGTGGGGGGGGGGTTTATCCTCCCAGATAATTTCTGTACCAGGTTTTTGCCTCATGTGTAACATAAGGCATCTGAGGTTGCTGACAGTCCAGGAGAAAAACAGATATCAAAAAACTTTTTTATTTTAAGATTCCATTCCAGTAAACATGTAACCCAAGTTGAAACCTGATTTTTTTTTTTTTTCCTTAATACTTGAACCCATTTCTGTTCTTCATAGATCCTTGGTCTTAATTAACATGGAAACACCTAATCCTTTCAACTATTCTGTGGATTTGCTGTGATTGCGCCAAGATTTCAGTTGAAACTTAGTTTTAAAAGATGGACAGATAACTGGTTTGTAAGTTGTAATAGCTGGTTCTAAACTAATAAGCTGTAAAGGAATTAATAGTCTATATTGTACAAATTTGTTAAAAAATATCTTGGATGTGAATGTGTTGCTCCAAGTGGCTTATATTAAGAGTTTCTCACCTGGGTGTTAGAAGCAAACCCAAATGTGTATTTTTTTGTTACAGAGCTCTGCTTTATAATTTTGTAATAAAGTTTATATACAGATGCCTGTCCCATCTGGTATGGGGATGTTAGAGGCCCCCAAGTACTAGTGAATGTAGGCAAGCATCAGGACATGTGCACTAGAGGTAGTGCTTTTCCGAGATCACATTCCACTTTTGGAGATGCTTGGGCCACCTGGTCCCCCTGCTCTGTGTTGTGACCTACCTATGATCACTGTGTGTGTGTCTCGGGGGGTGGGGGAGGAGGGATGATTATGGAACAGACTAGAAATGGAGCTAGTGTATGAATGATTCTCAAGAGCAAGTAGGAAGCACCTTTACACTGCCCCACCAGAAAAGGGCCTTCAAGAGCTAAGTGGAAAGGAATCTCAGGACAGCTAGGTAGCCAGTAGATCTAGTTTATGTGACAGACAAGTATGGCTCAAAGGTTGGCCCAGCCTAAAGAGCAGACTACAAAATAAGCACAGGCCTATACCAAGCTACCTGACCAGGTGCCTGAGGGAAGGGTCCAGAGGATGTCACCTCCTAGAGAACTGGATGAGATGGGAATTCTACCCTGTCTCGTAAAGAGGAAAAAAAACCTTTAATGGTTGACTTGTTCAGCATCTAGCGGAGACCACTGTCGTGAGCTGGCGCTATGTAAAGAAAGGCTAAAGAGAGCAGGGGAGGGTTAGGATGATATTGCTTAGCGTTGAATGGAAAGACAGGAGGAAATACAAAGGTGTACATATAGTCTGAAAAAATGTGCAGAAAAATACGGAAGAACCATACAAACGCTGGACAGTGAATTGGAGTGAATACATAGTAAGGCATTCAAGGGACAAGGGAGCTGCTGACCTTACAGCCTGTGTGATGAGAAAGAGTTGGTCTAAGGAAGTTGGAGACTTATGCAGGCAAGTGCACTTTAAGGAGTCACCAGATTGAGTGGTACCTACTTGTCAGAGCATCTACACTCACTGGGTCCTCCTCCTACATATATTAAAACAGTAGACAACCTTCTAGTATGATATCAGGAATACATGGGGTGACAGGTCTTTATCCTAGAGACTCACACAAGTATTTAAGAGGTTTGGTCATAGTGACCTAGCTCAAAAGAGATGACAGATAAGTCTGCTGAGTTGTACGAATAGAGAACTGATTTGGAGTGGTGGCATAGCATAGTCTACAACAGTACCTGGAGAAGCCCACGTTCAGAGCCAAGTGTGAACTTGGTCATATAAGATGGTAAGCCAGGCTTCCTCCCAGATAATTTCTGTACCAGGTTTTTGCCTCATGTGTAACATAAGGCATCTGAGGTTGCTGACAGTCCAGTGATTCAGGAGTAGTGCCTTTATCCCTTTCTCTTGGGGAACTGATGTTCACTAGTGACTTTAGCCATTTGTCTTAAAATGAAGACGTTAGTGCCACACTTCAAAGGTTTGACGACCAGATGAGAGTAGTTTAGGACACTTCCACTGTTGCAAAATATGATTCTGTGTGCAGTTGTACAGAGATCTTTTTGCTTTCCAAGAACATCTACCACAGGTGGCACAGGTGTGTAGATTTTCCTGACTATGGATTTGTACTCCTGAGAGTAGTTGAGACTTTGAGGAGGCAAATCCTTCTTCAAGGTGCCTCTAATCTCTTAAGAAGGCCACTTCTCCTATGACAGCCTCTCTCTCCAAGCTGGGACCTGGAAACTACAATCATCAGAGTCCATTTTGTTCTCACATGACGGTTCACCATAGTAAAAGGGACCAGGCACAATAAAGGCTTTGCTACATAAGAAGCATTTGAGGACAGTTTAAATATAGCTTTTAAAATAGACATGGAAAAAAATACACATGGAAGTGAAAAGGACCAGACAAAGGAGATAGATTCTGCTGAGCCTTCATTCCCTAGTCACTGAGGAAAACTGGAAGTGAATGAAACTGGTGGGGAAAAGAAGGTTTTTGTTCAAGGCTAGCATTGAACTTCTGATGCTCCAACTTCCTTCTCCTTATGTACAACCATGCCTGGCTTAAGATGTCTTTCTTATAAAATTGTAGTTCAGTGGCAGATCACTATGCCTGGCATGCGTAAGGGTCTAGGTTGGTTATCAGCACCTCAGACAACTAAGGTCGGCTTCTTTTTAAACAAGAAGACAAAGCTAGCACCCAGATCTGAAAGATCTAGTCAAAACTAGCAAGAGAATTGCTTGTGCCCACAGCAACTAACTTCTGATCCGGAAGGAATCATAAGAAAGAGCTGGAAGGTATAAGAAAGTACACTGCTTAGCGAAGAGGCCTCTATCATCCAGGCTGAGCCTCATGTTGTGGGCTGGGCAGGTAAGGACAGCCCAAAGAGAAAGACCAAATTCTTAGCAGGGAGCTATCAGCCTCCGTTTCCGGATACATGCCCAAATCCACTCTGGAGTGACCAGCTGGGCCTCAGTGTTCTTGTCCCTGTTACCCAGGACATGTGTGGCTGAGGCCACATCAAATTCCTGTACCAGATCCCCGTCGAATGCCACAAAGTAGCGTTTGAGCCTTTTGAAGTCTGGTGTGGAAGGTGGTAAGTAGAGCCGCACCCCAGTGAAGACATCCAACAGCACCTGCCAATAGAGCGGTCCATACACAGTAAGCCCTATACTAGGTGCAGATGGACTTCACCCACCAGAATACAGGACAACCAGGGATGCACAGTCTAGGATGTAGGGCACAGACGCTTTACTGGAGAAAAGGCAAGAGTGTTGGTAACCCCTCCTTCAGTCACTCTGGCTGACCCAGGTCTGACAATTCCTCCTGTCTTGACTAGGAGAAAAAGGGAAATGTGATAAGCTCCAACATCTGAGGCTAGGATATGAAAAAAGGGTGTCTCTCCAAGAGCCACTCAATGCAAAATACCTCCTAGAGATTAAGTAGTCTGCTCTGCAGTTACTGGGAGTCTTACTCCTCAGTGTGGATGAATTCAAGGGCTTCATGGAGGGAAGAGATAGGAATACTTTCAACTTCTGCACTTACGCTTTGGCAGGGTGTTTCATTTACTCTGGGCTAGAAGCCACCCAGGGTACCACAGACTAGCTAGTTGCTCATCTCAGTAGGTACTCAACAAGTGTTGGCAGACCAGGGACTAACAAAAGGGAAATGGACTCCTTAGCTGGGAGCTGTCTATCCCTGTCCTTGCTGGGTGGGCCTGCTCCAGGAGACACAACACACTGCTGCACCCACCCAGACTGGGCTTCACTTTTAATGTGAACTGCAAAGACACTGGCAGCTGGGTGGGCGGGCCCTGCAGCCTCGCCTTCTGCCAGGCAGACTATCTCCTGCCTGTTGGCACAGCTCTCCTTCCTCCTTGCTGACCGGCCCGCCGCCGCCGCTGCCTCTGCAAGGCAACAAGAAGGCACAGAATGGAGCAGCAGGACTGTTTGCCTGCCCAGAGCAGAAAGAGAAGGGCTCGCTCCAGTAGCCTCCCCAGACCAATATGGACACCTTTTCAACTTCACACACAGGAGCTTGAAAGTGCAGGCCCTAAGCCAAACTGGCCTGCCTTGTGCACTATTCTTACCCTTACCTTTGTTGGGCACTGAGTCTCATCTGTAGCTTTCCTCTTCACCCCCACTTTCACCGGGGAAGACTTCACAGGCAGCTTGTTTCCTGGTTTTGTGGGGGGAGGCTTTGGAATTACCTTGTTGCCTGCAAGACAGAAGAGGTAAGAGTATAAAGTTAGTAAGTACTTGCTGAGCATGTATGAGGCACTAGATCCAACCCCTAGCACTGCACAAACTGGGACATGCCTATAATCCCAGCACTAAGGAGGTTGAGGCAGAAGGCTCAGAAGTTCAGGATCATTATGGGCTACATAGTGAGTAAAAAGCAAGCCAGGTGTAGAAACCAGGCTATTCAAAAATCATTAAAAATAAACCAAGAACAAGAAGGAAGAGGGCAAAGGGAACTGCTGGTAGCCCTGGAGAGGGAGTCAAAAGATGGGTCAGGCATTTCTGCTATGATCATGAAAGAAAGGAGGAGCAAGGCTATACGCTAGAGCCTTTAGCTCTAAGATGGCTCGTCCCCTAGTCAAACTGGCTTCCCCTGAGCACTCTGTCACTCAGATTTGCTGAGCAGATATGGGGTGCTTGCCTGGTAAAACAGTTTCTGGCCCATGGCTAATCACATGCCAGAAAAGCTCGTGTCTGTTGTTGTGGACATCTTATCACAGGACCACAGAGTCAAAATGTCTGTCTACCATCTCTTCCAACCCACATCCCTCTCCAGCACCTCAGGCCCTCTTACTTACCACCTCTGCTATTGGGGCTATTCAGCTTCTGTTCGGTCTTCTTACCACTAGCAGAGGACTTACTAGGAGGTACCTTGGGGGCCTTGTAGGGTACAGCAGACCCAGCGATGCCCTCATTCTCACCATTGCTACCTCCAGTAGTGGAACTCCTCTCATCTCCAGCCACTACATCGAAGTCAGCCTTTTCTTTAGACAGCTGGTACAGTTCCTAAGAAGTGGAAGGAAGTCAGGTGCTGCTACTCCCTTCCCTTACTCAACCCTGTGTCTGGGATGAATGGTGCCTGGCACATCTGACTAGGGAACAAAGTAGGGCCCTATAACTTGAGTATTTGTGCAAGTGACCTTATGTGGTCCCCAAGTTATTTAATTTTATTTTTTGGACTGGCTTTAAACTTAAGGTCTTCCTGTCTTAGCCTCTCCAGTGCTGAGATTATAGGCTCAGATGCACCACAGTTTTGTTTGTTTTTGAGACAGGGTCTCACTGTGTAGCTCTGCCTAGTCTGGATTCAGCAGGCTGCCCTCGAACTCATAGAAACTTTGTCTCTGCCTCCTGAGTGCTAGAATTTTAAAGATGTACGATAGTACATTCTGCCTAAATCCCAGTTCTTTTTCAGTTAAGAAAAAAAAAAAAAAAAAAAAAGTCTATGGGTGTTTGCTTAAATGTGTATCTATGTGTCTATGTACCATGTAAATGTCTGCAGAGCCCAGAAAGTGGTACTGGATTTCATAGACTGAATTACAAACAGTTGGAAGCTGCAATGTGGATGCTGGGAATCAAACCTGGGTCCTCTGTACACAGCCAGTGCTCTTAACCATTGAGCCACCTCTCCAGTCCCTAAACCATAGTTCTTAATTACATTAATTAATGTTAAATAATTATTTAGTGGAAGCCTGGGGCAACTCCTAAATAGCTGTGGGAAGCGAGAGGGGCAGCCTAAGGAGAATGAGCGGGGAGGAAGAGTTTCAACTCTGACTGCTCTCCTTGTTTTAGCCCAATGGAACAGATGACAAGCCAGATGTCACGTGAACAGGCCAGATTCCCAACACTTTAAGGGCAAGACAGTGGGATGGAGGATATTTAGAAAACCAAGGAGCTGGCACCTTGAGTTGGGGAAGGTTAGTAGCAGATTTCCAGTCCTTGTCATCCCGGATTCGGGTGCATCGAGGAAATCGAATAGAGATCCCATCAGCAGTGTGAGCCTCAGATTTGGAGAATTCTGCCCCCGTGATCTCCCACACAGCAGCTTTCTGTCAAGAATAAGACAGGTAGATTACCCATGCCCAAGTTGGAAGTCTTAAATAGCTGTCATTTGGCTGAATACCCAAGTCCCATCTTAGGTGGACCTTTAGGAAGGCTGGGCTAACTTCTGTGGCACTGGAGAACTACATCCTACTTCTGGGGTGGGGGCCACAAACCCTCAAGTTGATACCTTTGGGTCTGGGACAATAAAGTCAGGATAATAGATCTTGTTGATCTTCAGCCAACTGGGAATCTTGCTGGGATCCTGAAGGAGAAAAGACACTGAAATGTGGCTGAGCTAAAAATGATGACCCCTCACCCCAAGTGATCCTTCCCTCCAGAGAGGCTATAGCTCACAAGACACAGACCATCACCCAAAAGGCAAGACCTCTGAGATTTTAAAGCCTCATTCTGCAACTAAGGCCAAGAAGCAAGCTCCTTACTGAATTAAAAATGAGACCTACAGACTTGGTCCTCAAAGAAAAGCCTGTCTCAGGAGTGATGACTGTCAGAGCCAGGGTCAGCCAGAAGCCTTCCTCACCTTGCTGATCTTCACCATATCAAGTTCCTTCTGCAGTCTGGCAAGTGTGGCATCATCATGGCCTCCAGCACATTTGGTGACAGTGCACCACTTCTGACTGTCAGGGTCATAGCAGCCCATGAGGAAGATGGACATCATGCCTCCTGGGGGGAGAGGTTGACATGAACTGAGTGTGAGCTAGAATGGGCAAGGCCCATGGGAGGCTGGTTGGAGAAGAAAGGGCCAAGGCCTTAGCATCAAGAGTTTTAGAGTAGCTAGCTGGCAGTAGTGGCGCACCCCTTTAATCTCAACATTCAGGCGGCAGAGACAGGTGAATCTCTATGAGTTTAAGGCCAGTCTGGTCTACAGAGTGAGTTCCAGGACAGCCAAGACTGTCACACAAAAAAGAAAAATTCTACCTCAAAAAAACCCAACAAAAAGCATTAGAGTAATCACACTCAATTTAGAGGGACTCTGGGGAATTGGACAGTGCCTGACACTCAGCAGACACACTGCCTTACACTTCAAGAGTGCCGTAAGACCTCATCTTTCAGGGGATGGAGGCATGGGGAGGAGGGAGGGTGTAGGCAGACAGGGAGGGGTTGGGAGGGGAGAGGGAGGCAGAGCAAGGGGATACGTGAAAAAAAAAAAAGACTTTATTTTCTAAAAATAAATAGATAATTAATTAAAAACAAAAAACCCCTCATCTTTCTTCCCAATCAGGAAATAGTTTTCTGAGAAGGAAGTTGTCAGGCCTTGAAACAGGTGGTCTTGAACTTCCTTGTGTCAGGACAGCAGAAGGTATTTTGACCAACTTATCGTTCCTTTTTTATTACAACATTTTTGTTAATTTTTTTTGTGTCTACCTGTATGTAGCCAATCATACTCCAGTATTCAAACATGCTACCATGTAGTGTGAGTGTGGAAGTCAAAGGATACATGTAGGAATCAGTTCTCTCCTTCACTATGTGAGTGCTAGCAATTTAGGTCCAAAAGCTTAGGGGGGGGCATCAGCTCCCAAATGTCCCTGCCTGATGTGACCAGGGCACCAGATCCCAGGACCAAGAAATCCATGACCAGCTAGCAAGAAGGTCAACATGCATCTTTGATAGAGTACCACCACAGGGACCAGACGCCACTAACCTTTGCTCCCTTGCCCATAGAAGGCCCCAAGAACCACCAGATCAGCTGTATCGGCCATTGCTCCCTCGTTCAAATAATCTTTTTTAACTTTCAGCCAGTGCCGCTTCCCAGGCTCATATGTACCCTGAGGGGATACAAAAAAAAAAAAAAAAAAAAAAATCACTGAGAATGGAAACTGCATGAGGGTAGGGTCTGTCTTTTCATCACTGTGGCCCAGCCAAACCTCCATGTCCAGGCACTACAGGACATAAAGGCATCTTCAGACTGAGGACCAGCCTGTCCCAGTTACGTAGGTAAGACTCCCATGTAGCTTTCACTCTCTCCCACCTCCATGCCTCTGCATCTCCAGCAGCAGCAGAAGACAGGAGAAGACAGGGTGTAGCTATCTTACCTTTACATCCTTCAGCACCAGCCCTTCTAAGCCCTCTCGGATCACTCGGTTTATCATGTCAGCCAAGTCTGAGGCTTTCTGAGGAATAGTAAGAGAAATGTGCAGACAATAACAACAATAAACTTCATTTCTATACACTTATGTAGGAACATACTTCGATGTAAGGAAAAGGTTCTAAAGAGCTTCTGTGGCTTTAAGATATAGAGTGCTTACCTAGGAAAAGACTTTCATGCCCACCCTTCGGAGTGAAGACAATTTGGCAATATATGCACCTCACAAAAGAATTCCCAAGGCTCACCCTCTCATACCCCATGGGGTTCTCTGCTCTGTTTTCAAACCATCCTGTATACCTAGGATAGGAACTGCACTTACTGTGACCCGCTTCATTTCTGAGAACATGATCCGGTTAGGGATTTCAACCATATTGTCATGAAGAAACTTCCGTCGCTCACAAAGAGGCCTAAGGGAGACAGCAGGACTGAGGGAAAGTGCCTCCCTCCTACTCCTAGCAGGAATTATAACAAAGGACAAGACGGTGCCCAGTGATAAAACGGATGCTTCAGGGGAGGGACAGCTACAGATCTAAGATCCTGTATGCCCAGTGATAAAACGGATGCTTCAGGGGAGGGACAGCTACAGATCTAAGATCCTGTATGCCCAGTGATAAAACGGATGCTTCAGGGGAGGGACAGCTACAGATCTAAGATCCTGTATGAACAGTTGTGCTGTCAAGGGTTGCAAGGACTCCATCAACACAGCAGATGGACCACTATGAGTTGTGGCTCAAAGCCAGTTCACAGCTGTGCTTCTCTACTGAGCCAAGAGAACACCAGCCTCCAGTCCAGACTACAAGCTCTGGTCCCACCTGAATAATGTTACAACTCTTATGCTAATGCCCTACTCTGTCTAACCTTCACCCCAAGCCTAGCTAGCCTCTGAGTGAACAGCCTGACACAGGTTATGCCCCATACCCTGCCTAATTCTAACCAAAGGTTGGTATAGGCTTCAGGACCCTACACCATCAATTCTTTCCACTTTCTTCTTTAATCATAGATGTAGTTGTGGTGATGATATATTTTATATTTAATAAAATCAACCTGGAATATCAGAGAACAGAATCACCCACAGTCAATTCATGAGGGACAGAGAGTGGTAACTCATGCCTTTATTCCCAGCATAGAGATGACAAAGTAGTGGCTCCTGCCCACCTTTAATCCTATCACTGGAGACAGAGATCTGTGAATTCAAGGCCTAACAACCAAACAGTAGTGGCTCACACCTTTAATCTTAACTCTAGGATTATGATGCAGACTTGAACCTGAAAGTAAAACAACTGAAAAGAGAAGATATTTAAGGCAGGATATTCAGGCATTCTGTAGGAGTGACCAGCTAGGCAGAGGACTCTTGAAGACAGCATTTACCCTGTTCGGCCTGAGAAGTTGGCTGGGTGAGAATAGACTGTGGTCTGTTTCCTCTCTGATATTGCAGTTCTTCCCTAATATTTGGCTATGGGTTTTCATTAAATACCAACTAGAATTCATACAATATGTAGCAGCTATAGAAATGAGATTAAGGAAACATCCTAAGTGCATAACAGGCAAGTATCAGCTGTGCAGGTCCAAGCCTGTTGATGCAGCTCACTCCAAACTGCCAGTTCTCCCCTGGATGCTTCACCCATGGCATCCTCTACAAGCTGATAAGTACAATGCTCAAATGTTACCCCTACCCATATCTCTTTCCTAACTGAAGCCTCTATAGGCCCAACCCAGATAAATCCAAGTGGAGATAGATTCTGGGTTTAAAGATGGCAGCTAGGGAATAAAATCCAGTGGTAGATCAAATGTTTAATATATGTAAGGCCCTGGATTTCATCCCTAGTACTACAAAATATGAAAACACACACACAAGGGGGCTGGAGAGATGGCTCAAAGGTTAAGAGCACCATCTGCTCTTCCAGAGGACCCGGGTTCGATTCCCAGCACCCACATGGCAGCTAACAACTGTCTGTAGTTCCAGTTCCAGGCAAACACCAAGGCAAATAAATAAATAAATAATAAAATAAATAAAGTTTAAAAAAAAAAGAAAAGAAAACACACACACAAACAAAAATAACAAAAAAGAAAAACATCAAAACACTAGCTAACTTACCTGTCCATCAAGCTGACATCATTAAAGTAGATGCAATCAAAAACAAACAGGCAGACATTAGCATCTTGGAAGGCAGCTTTCTGTAGGGAAATGAAGCAGTAGGAACATGTGGGCAAGGAGTCGGAAGCAGCAGTTCACATCTGAAGCCCCAGTAGACAGTCCTGTCTGCTCTGCAAGCTCCAGGCCATAGAACACTGCATAGATGGTGCTCACTAAACTTCAGGTCTCGAGTGTTTCCCAAAAGCCCAAGTGTTAAAGGCTTGGTTGTTAAAGACTTGGTCCCCAGAGTGCTGAGGTACGTCATTAGTGATGTGTTTTAAAGGGACTGTGGGATTTCCCTTCCCTGTGCTCCTCAGTTCACGATGTAAATGACTTTGCTCTGCCACATGCTCCTGCTATGATGTGCTGCATTAGCGATGATTTAAATATACAGACCCTGTATTCCCTGACCATAACCTCCTTTATAGAATAGTTACCTGTTGTATTTTGTTAGTGATAGAAACATGTGCTGAACTGGAACCAACTCAATTCTAAGTGGGTTTCTAATAAGCAACTCCTTTTTTATGTAAGAACGAAGTCCTAAGTGACCTATCCCCATTTCACCCCCTTTTTAGATTAACAGCATATTTTGCACACAAGACTCTGAGTGTGTACCTTATGTACTCCCAGTGTCCCAAAGGGTAGTGGTTTGCCTGTGTTGTTGTCAATCAGGAGCACCTCAGAGTCCAAGATCATGCTCTGACCTCCAGGAAAAGCTCTGGGGATGTAGTCCTTAAAGTGGGCCACCTGGAAGCAGAAAAGTAGTTTTGGCAAGGATGACTCAGCAGTTAAGAACTAAAACCAAGCACAGTGATCAAAGTCCAGGCAAAACAGGACAAACACCATGTGGAAGCTAAAGCAATAGGTGAAATGCACAGCTAGGCTGTGTCAGTCCTCCCTGAAAGAGGACCAGGCTAACGGTTTAATTACCTCTGTCTAGACCCAGAAAATGGTCAGCTATTCTGAATCATGTTCAGTGGCCTCTACAGTCAGGCTGTCGGGAGGACATGGAAGTAGACCAATATGGGAGGAAAGAAAAGAGGAACAATGGGCAGGTGGAGACTAGTGTCCATTACAGTTATTGGGTACAGGATGGGATGGGAGACATACAGTTATATGGTGTTATTGGGCTGAGGATGGGATGGGAGAAAACAGCTGAGGTGCAGGGCAGACAGAAACAAAGCCCTGGGGATAGTGAGGAATGAGAACAGGGTCTTCTCAAGTGGGAGCTCTGACATCCCCGTTGACTTCAGAGTATGAGCTCTGAGACTAGATTTTTCCTAACACAGGCAGGACCCTAATTTCTGACCACTCAGTGGGAGAGGTACCACTGCAACCCCAGGTATTCCTTGATAAAGGATACCAAAGAGCCTGACAATGGTCTAATTCCTCAGCTGAGATCAGTCACTGCCTAGAATATGGAGTGGGATGAGAAAAGACCTGACCATTTATCCTTATTTCCTTCTATCTCCAACTTAGCCCTTCTAGAACCAAAGGACCATGAAATGGGGACATGGCTTAGTGTACAGCCCTTGCCTTGCTTGTGTAAGCCTAGGTTCAATCTGTAGTATTTAGAAATATAAAGAAAACATTCTGAAAAGCTGTGTTCAAATGTCCCAGGGTCACACAAGGGTCTAACACCATCCTTGTCACAGCAGTTCCTGATCAGTTTCAGCATCTCTGGAAGAAATGAACCTCACTTAAAGCTCCATGCAACACTATACTGCTCTCTTGCTGAACACATAATATAAGTGGCCCAGCTACCATGTCTTTACTGGACACACATTCCCCAATGTACAAACTCTGAGAAACCAAGTCAGAACTGGGAAAGAAGGCAGTGTCAAACCTAGGAATTCCATTTACTTACAAGCTACTGAGGCCATGTAACCCAGCTGCTTCTCTTACCCAGACCTCAAAAGACTGGCCCTGGGAGCTGAGAAGGGCTGAGGAATGAGGTTATCAATTCCCTTCAATCCTGATTAGGGAAGGGATCCCAGACAGCCTCACAATATTGTTAACTTAAACTATAAGCTCCATGAAGGTCAGAACTTTCACCTATTGTTTGTATTTTTTTTTTTAACTTTATTTATTTATTTGCCTTGGTGTTTGCCTGGAACTGGAACTACAGACAGTTGTTAGCTGCCATGTGGGTGCTGGGAATCGAACCCGGGTCCTCTGGAAGAGCAGACGGTGCTCTTAACCGCTGAGCCATCTCTCCAGCCTCTTGTTTGTATTTTTATATGTCCACTAGCTACAATAGTACATAGCACTGAGAAATACCTGTTGAGCAAGCTAATGGCCTACCAGTTCCTTGTACATGAACCCTAATCTAGCCCAGAAAGAGCTCAGGGGACACAGAGACATGAAAGCAACACCAGAACATTTGTATTGAGCTCAGCTTGCACTGCAACATTCTGGGAGCTCTCTCTTCTTCCCTGACTCAAATCTGGGCCTTCTGGCTGTCCTAGCTGAGGAGCTTTTCAATACCACAAGAGTCCAGAAATGAATTCCTTCCATCTACAGATAAAAGGAAATTCTCTTCTGTGAAGCACAGCTAAAAAGATCCTGTAGTTCTTGTCCGGTGATTCTTAGAAGCAAGAAGGACAAGTCCTGGCTGAAGGACATTACCTTGTGTGGCAGGACAGGCTTGAGACTGCGGCTGAAGTAGCTGAAGTGGTCCCCCTTCTTATGCACCTGGACTCGTTCACCATCGTACTTGATCTCAGAAAACATGCCATTGGGACACTTCTTCATTGCATACTCGATGGACTTGCAGGCCTCAGCCTTGGCATGGAGAAAGCAAACGTTGAAACCCTTCAACTGGGGCTCCTTAGCAGAGCCTGGGGCTGGGGTTTTCAGGACAGAACTGGGTTCTCAAAGTGACTCAGGACTGCTGATGAAGGGGTGATGGTATTGCAAAGGGCCAAGCAATGCTATATTCAGTTGATACTCTGGGTTACATAGCAAGATTGTCTCAAATAAAAAATAGCTCATCACTAGAGTTGGCCTAACAGTTGGCATTCTGAAAAAGATAAATGCTATCCACTGTAGATAAAGAAAATTCTTCTGAAGTAAGATTTTTTTTTCTCAATAATTTGGGCTCTTACAAGGCACCTGGCTTATAAAACATACTTGCCAGGCTGGAGAGATGGCTAAGAGCACTGACTCTTCTGGAGGACCGGAGTTCGATTCCCAGCATCCACATCGCAGCTAACAACTGTCTATAATTCCAAGATCTGACACCCTTACACAGTTATACATGCAGGCAAAGCACCAATTCACATAAAATAAAAATAAATATTTTTTAAAAAACACCAATTTACATAAAATAAAAATAAATATTTAAAATAAATAAATAAAACATACTTGCCATCACAGTGTAAGTGACTATGGAGGTAAAAGTGAAGAGAGCCAGTGTCAGTGAGTGACTATAATCTGAGACTGACAGGTCAGGATACCCAATCAAGTGTGATACTAAACTACTTGGTCTCACATGCCACTCCCACAGGGGAAGTAAAGTATGGAGGAGGCCTGGTGACCCACCCCGACTCTAGGCTTGCTGGTGGCAGTGCTGGAGACTAGGCCAAGGTTGGATTAGATCACGGCCTTCTGCACCGTCACGTCCCAGCCTAGTACTGCTCTATTCATCTCTACTCTTCCTCCCCACACTTCTCTAGGCAACCAACAAAGAGCTCTTGCCTTTCACCAGAGAGGACATGGACAGTAGGGACAAGACAGTATTCCTCACCAGCATGGGCTGCACAGGAGTCAGCAGTGAGGCCTGGACGCTCAGAGCCCGTCGCCGGCCTGGCTCCTTCTCCACCTCCTGCTCATTGTGAAGGACCCGCTCCACCACATCCTGCAGGTTTCGTGAGGCTTTGAAGGCTTCATAAGCATTGGGGTCAAGGGCATCTAACCTGCCATTGGGGACAGGAGCAAAGAAACAAACCTCTACATTTAACATATGGCTTAGGCCAGCAGTTTGTCACAGACAGGAGAGATGTTGGGGAAGGAGCCTTGTTCCATCCTTTAACATACTTGCTATATGTCCAACATACAGCAGTAGTCAGTCACATGCAGCCAACGATAGTTATGTGTTCAACACAAAGTGGTCAAATTTATTTAAAACACTATTTTTTTTTTCCGAATTTCTCTTTTTGAAACTTGAATAAATAGTTCTTGAGCATGAATTCTGTTACAAAGTCAAAAGATTGAAAATCAAAGCTGGCACAGGAAAAGCAAAACAGAACACTCAGGGTTTGAGACTGACTTGGCAGAGGAGGGGGCTGGAATGGGCATGAAGCCTGTTCCAGACTTTCATTTGCAGCGGCTTTGTGTTAAATAGATATCTCCACTTCACATGTGAGAGGGTCCCAGAGGCAATAACAATTAGGGTTCAAATCTAGGGCAGGTCTCCCAAGTCTTTTGTGGGGAACAAGGAAGTTGGCAATGGAAACTGTCAGAGGAGCTGTGGTACTTACACATGTTTTGCACCCGAGTTCATCTTCAGATCATGTTTGATCAGCCGGATGATACACTTAAGGTCATTGGCTGTACATCTATAGACATGAGGCATATTCAGCTTGATCTCTGAAGAACTGTTCCCCAAACCTTCCTTCCCAGAGCAGTCCACCCCCCTAGCCCATCCCCATTGGGTCTGGTTTGAATAGGGCAGCTGCCCCACCTAGAGGCAATGTCCTGCAGGGCCTGCTGCTGCTCATCCTCTTTGGTGAGCTTGGAGAGGTGCAGGAGGAATGCATCCACTTCCTGGATGGTGAGGAGGCTCTTGGCAGCTGGAGGGAAAGACTTGCTCTGCTCAAAGAAGACTCTGATCGTCTCTGACACGTCACCCTGTCTCCAAAAACCAAAACGCCACTGCTGCAACCCCAGGGAGCTCAGGACTAAGGATAAATCATGAATTCAAGCACAGCCCCTGTCCCAAAGTAGTTCTCAGAACTCTCTCCCAGCCAGTTCCTAGAAGGGGCCCATCTATGCACACGTGGCTACCCACTTGCTTCAGCTGAGCAGAGACACAGCACTAATCCAAGATCATGCCAATTTGATTCCTGTTTAAGAATCTAAGGGGCACAGTCTTTCCAATAGTAGACGTTTGAATAGAAACATTCTATGGCACCAAGGCGGGAGTCATGAACAAGCCAAAGATGAATGGAAGTCCACAGAAAGAGGGAAAGCAAGCAAGCAAATAAAGCCCAGACAGCCCCGGAAGAGACAAAGGAAGTCTCAAGTCCTGACTTTTCAGATACGGCCTTTTGTGATATGTTTTCAGTTATCAGATTTAAGAAAGGAACAGCTGTGTCCTCAGCTTCCCAGTCTAAAAGAATCTTGTTCAGTAAGTTTCAGTTCCTACAATAGTATGTATTCAGTTATTTTAAAACTGGTTTCAGGAAGGCTATCCTGGCTGAGTCCCACCTGGGCTGTGGCCTCCCTACACCTGTGTCTGACCTGTTCTAGGTCCCGGGTCATCTCATCTGGATTGCAGTTAAAAATTCGGCTAAAAAGTTTCACAATCTGCTTATCATTCAAGTTGTAAACACTCTTAATGACTCCCGGCAGCAGCAGCTTCACTGTTAGGTACACATCACCGTGGAAGCCATCTGAAAACAAAAGAAAGGCAAGTTCCAGTAAGAAATGCAGCTGCCAGGTGTGGTGGTACCCAGCTTTAATCCAGCACTCAGGAGGCAGAAGCCTGCAGATCTCTGTGAGTTCAAGGCCAGTCTCCCCCACATAGTAAATTCTGATTTCCCATTGGGCAAAGCCTTGACTTTCACTTTGTGGTAATGTAACAGATACTGAGTGACAATTTGCTGGATCTATGAAAGAAACAGAGCCAGGTGATTCTACTCTACACTGAGCATGTGGTTCACCTAATCACATATGCAAGTGGATGATTTCTCTCTTGGTCATATGGGTTTCTTTGGCTTCCTGAGGACAAAATAAGGGCAGAGAATGATGTGGTCAGAGAATGATGTGGTTATATGTTATATATTTAATAAAACCTGAAATATCCAGAGACAGCAAGCACACAGTCAAAACCTAGGCAGACAGTTTAGGAATTTCTTGATCATTGAGTACAAGGAAAAACAGCTGAGATTCAATAGCACACAGCTTTAATCCCAGCACAGGGAAAGCTGAGAGTGGTGATTTATGCCCTTAATCCCATAACTCCAGAGACAGAACTTTCTCTGTGTTTCAGTGAGTTCAAGGCTAACTACCAAATAGAAGAGTTCCCGCCTTTAATCCTAACCTGGATGGGATACATCTGGCAAGAAGGGTATTTAAAGGGCTTAGGAATCCAGCATAGGCAGAAGGGACAGAAGCGAGGCTGAGGAAGTTGGAAGACAGCTGGGTGAGAATTGACTGTGGTGTTTTCTCTCTCTGATATTTCAGCCTTCTCACTATTTGGCTATTTGGCTCTGAGTCTCTTTCCTTACAACCCAAATTTGTGCTACAGGAAGAAAATGACCAAGCATCCTAAGCAGAATTGGTTATATAATATGCAGGGTTTGGTGACAATTACAACTATATAATCCCATTTCAAGATTTTAAAATTTCAAGATACCAGTATATTATGCCCATAAAGCTGGCCATGGCTCTGAGCTTTTCAGAGGGAAAATATACTCAGGATGCTCATAGCCCTACCTCCTGCAGAGCCTTTCTGTAAGAAGTCCTGGATGATCTGGGTCTTCGTATTGTAGCTAGGATTTTCAGCTACCATGGCACACAGCTTCCGGAACTCTCGAAGTAGACAATCTTTGTGCTTGGGGTCACATTTACTTGCAGATAGACTTGTCTTAGGGGCAGGGCTTGAGGATTCTTGCTCAGAGTTGTTGGCTTTGGCTGCTGGAAAGAAAAACAACACAAATGATTAATTTTTTCTTTTTGAGAAGCACAAAAAGAAAGAAAGAAAATGAAAATTTTGCTGGGGCTTTATATGTAGTTTAATTTAATCTCCCCAAAGAGTCATTGGAGGTAGATACACTGGACCTATGTCACAAATACCGATATGGAGGGCAAGTAATTGACCCAAATACCACTGCTTCAAGACTGGACTGAGAAGTATCTGTTTTGTGAGCATCTCACATAGGACAAAGGCTGCTTTCATGCCACAAGTCATCAAGTGGATCTCAGGGCAACTGTAATTCTGACTCCAGAAAGGCTGAGATGAGGAAGGGAGAAGAAACCAAAGGACATGTTAATTTGAAACACTGCCATTGTGGGTTGTCAAGAGCAGCTGCAAACCCAACAGATTACAGAGTTCACTATCCTCTTAGTGATGAGATCTAGAGCAGATAGCTTTCAGGATCACCTACCTCGGGGCTGGAGAGATGGCTCAGTGGTTAAGAGCACCGTCTGCTCTTCCAGAGGACCCGGGTTCAATTCCCAGCACCCACATGGCAGCTAACAACTGTCTGTAGTTCCAGTTCCAGGCAAACACCAAGGCAAATAAATAAAGTTTAAAAAAAAAAAAAAAAAAAAAAGATCACCTACCTCCTTGGTAAGAGTCAAGACAAAGATGCCAGCAAGAAAGTCAGGATCTACCAATGCACTCCAGTTTGACTTTTCTTTTCTTTTAAAATTTATTTATTTATCATGTATACAGTGTGCTGCCTACAAGCCAGAAGAGGGCACTAGATCTCATTACAGATGGTTTTGAGCCACCATGTGGTTGCTGGGAATTGAACTCAGGACCTCTGGAAGAGCAGTCAGTGCTCTTAACCAATGAGCCATCTCTCTAGCCCTGTCTTTTCTTATTATCAGAATAAAAGGCAGTTTTGAGAGGGAGAATACTTGGTGATTCTTTCTCACCTCTTTGTGACCATTTTACAAGGTCAAGGCAGAGTTTTTATAGCAAGGAGCTGTTACCAACGCTTGTTTGGGTTTTCTTCATTGTAAATATGATTCATCTCTGACCTGGAATCTAGATCTGATGTGGGGCAGGGATCTTTCCAAAGCATAGTATTGAGCTAGGTTCTATTCCTTTCAACTCTTCTAAATTCCCTGTACAAGACCAGGGCCTTTCGAGAATCATATTAGCTTTATTGTTACCTGCACTGTTCTGCATTCCTATTATTGGCCTACTACCAACAACAAACACACCTGGGTTTTCAAGTAATAAAAACTACCAAAGACCAGCCTGTACTTAGGAGGCTGAGGCAGGAGGATCTTAATTTCAGAAAAGGCTACACAGAAGACCTTCTCTCTTATATTTCTGGGTTGTAAGCTTAGCCTTTAACAGGTGAGCTATCTCTCCAGCCCAAGACACTCACTCTCTCTTTTCTAAGATTTATTTATTTATTATGTATACAGTATACCAGATGCCATTCATTATAGATGATTGTGAGCCACCATGTGGTTGCTGGGAATTGAACTCAGGACCTCTGGAAGAACAGTCAGTGTTCTTAACCTCAGAGCCATCTCTCCAGCCCAAGATTCTCTCTCTTAAACAACACAAATTAACTACATGTGCATGGGAAACTCCTACAGATCCAGGCATGATTTTTGTGACATTATATCCCATAGTCCTCACGACAGGACTAATGTCACACTGGTGAAAACTTACTCAAAGCACCAAGCTGTCAAGCATAGACCAAACCTCAGTTCTGCTCACTTCACATCTAGGCTTCTTTGAACCTCCAAACTACTCAAGTCCAAAGGATTTCATTTTCTTCAACTGAGTCAGTCATAGAATTGTTTTAAAACAATTTAATAAATTTTAATAAAACAGACACACTACTGGAACAAAAGAAGTCTTGACAAAACCAACATGTTCCTTCTACACCAGAGAATAAAGTTCACAAAGAAATGCTAAGCAAGTAGAACACTGAGTCAGCTGGGGTTGGACTGCCCAGGCAAAAGCCAATTACAGACTCTTGGGAATGCAGAATTTCCACTTAGCTAGACACCCAAAGAAGATACCAAAGGAGGGCCTTAGCAGGGAAAGTAGCCCCAACCCATCTTACCTGAAAATCCAGAAAATTTCCGGGGATTGGTATTGGTGACAAAGGAAGCGCCTTTCACTGGGGATGTCACCTGGCCAGTAGTTGTCAGCTTAGCCTGGACAGCTGTTTTCTTCTTTGGTGTACTAGCTGCCTTAGAAGACAGATCTACAGGACCCACAAAGAACAACAATGTCCTTCAAGAAAGACTGCCAAGGAAGCTTTTGGAGACTTTATCAACAGTTCTCACACTATGACCCCAGGCTGGTTGGTCTTTTTGAGTGTTGGGAGAAGGTAAAAGGATACTGGACAGAGAGAAGGGTATTTGGGGGAACATTTACCTCAATTGGTAACTTGAAATTTCATCCACATTTCCTAGCTCTTATCCAATATATAACAATTTCCTAAAGTACAGATTTGGGGAAATCAATAATCTTTTTTTTTAAATTTTATTTTTATGTGAAAAGGTATTTTGCCTGCACATGTCTGTGTTCCGTGTGTTTCTAGAAAAGGACATTGGGATCCCTTGGAATCAACCCCCAGTCCTCTGGAAGAGCCACCTTTACTCTTAACTCTTGAGCCCTCTCTCTAGCTCCAATAATCATATTTTGATAAAACTTAGACCTATCTTTGTGGAATAGCCCCAAATATATAGAAAAAAACAAAGTAAAATGAAGATACCAGAGCATGCCTATTCGACACAGGTAGGAAATTTCCTGTTGACTGTACTTCCCTTCCCCTGAGACAGAATTAGCAACAAGGCCCATCATTAGGGCCTCAGCTTTTAGATCTATTACTTTGGAGACTCTAAGAGTCCTCAGAGATGCATATAGGAGTAAGCACATATATATGGATATATGGATGAGATTTTATGTATGTGCATGCATATATCTTTCTAGTTGTCTGTTCCAAGGACTTACAAGCAATGATACCCTAAGATGAAACATGGAGCATCCAGAGTTTGGTTTTCAAAACTATTTTCCATTAATGGGAATTTAGACTCCTCAGAAGAATGGCTACTGCCACAGCTAGGAGAAGACACATAGAAGAGCATTTTCTGATGCCTAATACGTAAGTGTTATAAACCATGGTCCAGCAGGCCTTAAACTCATTCCTGAGTACCTAGGACAGCAGGCTTGGGATACCTCACCTAGCTAAAATTCAAGGGAAAGGATGTGCCAGGTGTGGTTGGTAGCCAGTCCAACTTCAGGACTTGAGAGGACAATACAGAAAAAACTGAGAGTTTGGGGTGGGGGGAGCGACATTATACAGGCTATAGAAGCCACCTTAAAGGGTCTGCTAGCTGGTCAAATATGGGACAATTAAGTACCATAATGAACGTAAGTCCCTTGGGAAAAATAGTAATCTACATGTTCATAAAGAGAGCAAGCTTGCAGCTAAAACAGTGGTAGGAGGTCTTTTATTCTTGAAAAATATCAACATCTGAAAGACCAGAGTACCAGAGTTGGTGACATAAACTTATAATCTCAGTCCTGCAGAGACAAGGCAGGAAGACTGCTCCAAGTGTGAGGCCAGCCCAAGAAACATGGCATGGCTAAAATACATCTAAAAACAAAAACAAAAAAGATCATCTGGAAATGAGTAAGAGTAAGGAGGCCGGGCTGGAGAGATGGCTCAGCGGTTAAGAGCACTGACTGCTCTTCCAGAGGTCCTGAGTTCAATTCCAAGCACCCACATGGCAGCTCACAACTGTCTGTAGTTCCAGTTCCCAGTATCAGGCAAACACCAAGGCAAATAAAATAAATAAATAAAGGTTTTTTTTTTTTTTTTTTTTTTTTAAAAAAAAAAAGAGTAAGGAGGCCAAAGAGACATGACCATTAGATGAAGTACCTAATCTGATTCTAGACCTGAACCCTGCAATGGAAGAAAACGTGCTACTAAATTATAGCAGTCAGTGAGCCGACAAAACAGCATACAGATAACAAAGTACAGCATCGAGATAAAGTTTACTGAGGTGTACCTATAGATCCAGATGACACAACTGTCTCTGAATGGCTCAACAAAAAACAAGCCTGACATGTAGAGAGCAAGTACATAAACAGAAATGACAAAGTAAACTGACTAGTATCAAGAGGAAAATCTGTGTAAAGAGAATGTGAGTGTCCCTGCCCATCAAAATCCCGACACAATATTTTTTAGACCTTGAAAGAACAATACTCAATTTCATTTGGAATAACAGGAAAGCCAGGATTGCCAAAACAATTTTACTCAACAAAAGAACCTCAGGAGGTATCACCATCCCTGACTTCAAGCTATACTATAGAGCTACAGTAATAAAAACAGCTTGGTACTGGCATAAAAA
>PVIH01014733.1:0-13309 GCA_004025045.1 Sigmodon hispidus
GGCTAAAGATGAAGAGCACTTTTTCAGGTCCCTTTCAGCCATTCGTAGTTCCTCTGCTGAGAATTCCCTTTTTAGATCTGAACCCCATTTTTTGATAGGGTTATTCAAGGTTTTGGGATCTAAATTCTTGAGCTCTTTATATACCTTAGAGATCAGTCCTCTGTCACTTGTAGGGTTGGTGAAAATCTTTTCCCATTCTATAGGCTGTCGTTTTGTCCTATTGAGGCTTTACAGTCTCTCTTTAATGCCTGCTGTTGAGTTTGAGATGTGGACCTTCTGATCTCATATCGCAGCTCCAATATCAGTGCCTACCTTCTTCCACACTTCCTCACCATCTTTCTTGGACTCTAAGCCAAGTAAATCTTTCTTCTGATTTGCCTTGGATATGGTGTTTTATTACAGCAACAGAAAAGTAACTAATAAAGAAGTTTATCCAAAGTGTTGGGTTAACTGTTGTCATAAAGATCATAAATAAAAGCAACGTGAGGAGCAACATTCCATCATCAAAGGAAGTCAGGGCATGAACTTAAGGAAGGAATCTGGAGTCAGGAACTAAAGCAGAGGCCACAGAAGAGTGCTACTTATTGGCTTTATCTACATTGCTTGTTAAGCATGATTTCTTATACAAATTGAAATTATCTTTTGAGCAGTGGCAAAAGCCACCACAGTGAATGGTCCTCATGAATAATTAATCAAAAATATGTCCCCACAGACTTGTGAACAGGCCAGTCATATGGACCATATTCTCAATTGAGATATCCTCTTCCCAAATGACCTTCTATGTCCAACTATCTCTCTCTCTCTCTCTCTCTCTCTCTCTCTCTCTCTCTCACTCTCTTTCTCAATTTTGTATAGTAATGTGGAAATTAATATGATAAGAAACAACTGATATTACCTTATTGTTGGCACTGAATCTTATTAACTCATGTAATACTTTCTTTGTGGTTTTGTGGCAAACATTAGATGTTAATATCTACTTACAATCATTGGTAATAAACACAAAGTTCAAAAAATAAAAATCTAAAGTACTTGAAATAAACAAGATACCAGAAATTATAGCACAGCTTACAACAAACACTTGAGGAATAATTTATTTATATTTGCAATGTTACCTATTGCTATTGTTTAGGAGCAATAGAAAGAGGCATTAAACACTTCTATTTTGAAGAACATATAGTGATTGATTTCTTTGGGCATCTCTTCCTAAACCTTTGCTGCCTATAATGCAGAAAGTAAATTTTCATTTTCAAGACCACCTTGCAACTAAATCTCTTAAAGTATCTCATGTTCCAATCAACATTTTTTAATAATTCACCAGAGAAAAAAAATTAAAATTTTGGGAGGGAAGCAGAAGCTGCATTATCTCTATTGCTTAGGCTCAATTGTCTCATAGGATGGCAGCTTCATCATCTTTGGATTTCTAAGGGTGCCAGAATACATCCATTTTCAAGTCACCTGGCTTCCTGGAGGTGGCAGTTGTCCATAACTTTGCAAAACATCCTCTGTAGTAGAGTTTCTACAGGCAGTCTAGGACATAATATGTCAGCTCTCCAATAGTTTGCTATATGTGCATTTTTTTACATTTAGGGCATTTTTTCTGTTTTATAAATATTTTACAGTGTGCATTTATGATAAAGAACATGATGTTATGAGAATACTTATAAATATTAAAATGGCTCTCATAATAAATATCAAAAGCAGTTGCAACCTGCCACAGTCTACTCACACAGCAAAAATAAAATAAAAGCCAAATATATATAGAACTTTCAACTATTATTTTCAGGCTTGCACACTAGGTCTTTAGACTAAATCACACTACTCAATTGCTACTTTATCTATGATCTTAAACTCTTCCACCCTGTTCATATGAGGTATGATTTATCTCATACCTCTCAAACAATTTCTCAATAAAATTACTAGATAGGCTCAATTATCTATAGCAATATTTTTGAAAATCCAGGGGAAACTCAGGTAACAGTACAAGTCTAGGACAGCTTTGTTACTTGATTACCATCCGGAGTGAAGAATGTGAAGGTTTTCTCTTACAAATGCCCTAGATGTACAGGCCTAGTGGCTGTCAAGATGGCACTGAGGGAAAGTTAGATGGACAGAGAAAAGAGGATTGGCCCCGAGAATCAGGTGAAATGACAAAGGCACATGATCCCCTCATTGACACTGTTGAAAATACTAGATGCCTGAAGGCATGATTGAGTGATCTTTTTCATGACTGGTCTAGGGAAAGGAACCTACCCTCTGCTGTTAAGGTCTTACGCTTTAAAAGCGCCTGCTGCCTTTCAATAAATAAGTTCCTGCTTCGACTTGTCTCCCTGCTGCGCTGCCACTACTTGTCTCAGTCTCATTGTCTTCAGGTAAAGGAGAGGCTGAGAAACGGGCAAGCAGTGTACTTACCCTTCCTCAGATCCAGACTGCCTCCTCTAGGAGTTATCTAAGATCCCCATGGGGAAGGAGGAAGACCTCACACTAATGTCCAGGTTATAAAGACTGAAGGTGGCTCCTTGATTTAAAGACGAATCTCCTGCAGTCTTTTATCGTCAATCCACATATTTTCTCAACTAAAATGTTTATTTGTTAGAAGTTAAAATCTTACATTGTTAAAATTAGAGTTTATAACTATGATATGTTTTAGAAAGGCTATTCTTTGGGCTAATGATTTGTTATTTGTCTTTGTTTTCCTTTTCTATTGAAGATGACACCTAGAAAGAAGGATTTCTACCATCAGAAACAGATAATCAAAGTGGCTTAGGTATACTGAAAGAGTTGTCAAGACTCAATCACAGTGGTCAGCCCTAGACACACATACATAGAACCAATAGTAAAGAAACTCAACAGATTTTATATATATGTATATGTAAAATTTCATTGTATTTTATATACGTATGTGTGATATGCATTATATATGTGTTATAAATTGTGTTATATATTATATATACATATATATGTATATATTGAGAGGGCATAGATTTGAGATAAAACTAAGAGTTGGAGGAAAAGAAGGGGAATGATGTACAGTATTCATATATGACATTCTAAAAAATAAAAAAAAATATTTTAAAAGATTAAAGAAGCTTGATGAATGGCATTCTAATTTAATGCACAATTAGCACTGTTGACTCTGAATTTTAGGTCTTTATTTTGATCTACTGGTCTGAAAAGGAGGTTCTAAAATAGGCATGTTTAGTGTGGAAAAAAAGTAATGAGATTTTTCTGAGACTTGAATTCATAAGAGTGGTACCTGATACAAATATGTCTCCAATGGAAGAAAGAAGACAAAAGGAAAAGTGAATGACCATTAACACAATTGCTGTGCTTTAGCATTTTACTAACACTAGCCTTATTATCCAAAGAACTGCAATAAAATGTTTTAAAACTATTTATAAGCCAGGTATTGTTTCAAGGAAGTTTTGGTTTTTTAATTCTTATTAAGAATTTATGTTATACAAAAAATACTTCCAAAGATAAAATGTTTGATATTGTAAACATCCTGTCTCTTTGTATGTGATGTTGGTGAACAGATAAAAATACAAAATTAATAGGTGGATATGATAAAGCATCATCAATAAGTGTTTCTCTTTACTCTGCTGTAAAAAAAATAATAAAAATGGTGTGATTATAACAGAAGACCTAGACTGTAATCATAAAACAATATATGTTTTTCTTTCTTTCCTACAGGGAACTGATACCTAAGACAGCTTTTGAGTCTTTTCAAACCAGCACTTCAAAGGGTCTTTGCTGACTTAAATCTAGATGTGGCTTAGCAAATTCCACCACTGAGTTCAAAGATAGCTCTAAACTTGACCCAATATGTTTTCCTGTCTTTAGATATGCTGTAAAGCATGTGAGATTAATGGAAAACATGAAGAAAAAGGTCTCAGGTCCAGAAAACATCATAAAGGCAGCCAGCCTATTGAAATTGACAGTGGTTGCTCATGGTGTGAGTTCCAGTCATTCTAAGATGACAAGTAAAGTACTATTTGATGTTTGTGTGTGCGAATATGAACCCAAATGTTTAAAATCTGCTTCTACAGTTCCAATTGTTTTAGTCTCCTAATGATAGCAAATGAAGAAAATGTTTCCTACTTTGAAAATTGGAGAATAGTAAATTAAAATTGTGGTAGTGATAATGAGTAAATATTAGATGCCTGTACTCAAAATTTATTGTGACTAACATCTAATTTTTGCTCTTTGGTGATGTACAAATTAACCAATGAGTAGAAAGATGAGCAGAGAAGAAAAATTCAGTTATACTTTGTGGATATTGAGTTAAACAAGACAAATGGACATATGAGAAAGTGAGTAATAAAGATATCTGCCAAGGTAATTTTCATTCTCAACATTTAAACATACAGCTGCTTCACATCACAAAACATATAAGAATAGCAATATATGCTATTCTAAAAGCATAGGTACATTTTTATAAACTCATAGACCATGGATCTGTGAGTATTATACATGCATTCTATGTAGCATTTGTTATATTTTATGTATGTCATTTTTGGAACCACTCAAATGAAAATGGTGTAACAGTGTGGGCTTGGGAATCAGAAACTTAGTTCTCCTCGAACCCTCCATTTGTTGTGTGGCTTGGTACATTTGTTTCACGTCTTGGTGTTCCACTTTCAATAACTCTGCTGTGAATATGTAATAATGAGAGCAAACACTTCATCTTTTCATTTTGATAAACTAGTTCCCTCTTCCCCATAGAAAATACTTTTAGAACCCTAGTGGATGTCTAAAAACCAGGTGTTTTAAGATGCCTATAAACACAATATGGCTTTGTTCTATCTCTATGACAGTTTCCTGCATACAAGGCTTAATTTATAAAGTAAAAGCAATCAGAATCAACAACTAATGATAAATAAATAAAACTAGAATCCTTCATTAGAGGTTATGCAAATGTAATTCCTCACCAATGCTGTTGTACCATTACAGTCAACCTTCAGCTACACAGTGCAGAGAGCCAAGACAGGACAGAAAGGATCCTATCCAAGCCCAGCTTGTTGAGGTAAATGGAGGTTACTTACAGAAGAGCAGGTGACTGAAGCCCATGTCCCAGATTTAATTTCCGACCATGTACACAGTTGAAGTTGGACAGCATGTTTACTTTTACAAACCTTTTTACTTAAATTATTTTTGTCATGTTTAAATATTCATAATAAAAAATGAAATAAGGCATCTTCCTGAGTAAAAGAGACACAAGTGAATCTAGCCAATCAGCTGGAGCACTGCATCATTATTGATATCAAATCCTTAGATATGATGATGCCTCTGCTCTAATTAGCTATATTAGCTGTCACAGCAACACCTGTCCTGATTCTCAACTACTCTGACAACTCTTGCTAACCAGACACCCAAATTTTGAGTTGACTCTTTATATCTACATTGTAAAAAGAACCAGTTTGCTAGGACAACAATAATTGTGATTTTTTTTAATCAACTTTAGTCAAATGATAGACCAAAAAAAAAATAATCCCACCAGTAGTATAGGTACAGAATAGATATTTTTGAGTAAGATAAATAAGATTAAAATTACCAAATAAAAACATACCTTAAAAAAGATGAGTGTTCAGTTCAAGGCAAGGCAGGTATACAAACCAAGTTCCAGAACAGCCAGGACTGTTACACAGAGAAGCTCTGTCTCAAAAACCAAAAACCAACCCTACAAAAAGAATTATGAGAGCAAATACTTCATCTTTTTTGAATTAACGTTCAAAAGTAGCACATAAAAATATGGCGTTTCAGAAAAGCAGGAACCAGAGAGATTATATCATAAAAGCACATTTTTTCTAATTAAATGAGTTTTAAAGTGGCACAGAATATGTCATATGAAATTTGAAAAGTAGCAAAAACATTCATGTACTAACAGTCAGAAGTAAATGATTAATGATGCCAAGATGACATCCATTAAAGTCCTATTTCATTTCTGAGTATAAAGTAAACAAGAACAGTTGAATATATTTCTGTAAAGTCAAAGAAATTCTAAATTCAAAAAATTTGATCTCTATTCTCTACATTGTTTACAATCTTTATTATATAGAATATATACTCCATTTGTTGTGTGGCTTGGTACAGTTGTTTCATGTCTTGGTGAAACTCAATAGCTATATAATATATAGAAAAGGGGCAATTTTGTTTAAAAGAAATTTTAAATAATACTATGTTTTTTAATTTTTTTTAAAAAAAATGGTTTTAAAAATCACGGGGTTCCCCACGGTGGACTCTGTTTTAATATGTAAACAATGGAGCAAAAAAATTTATTAGTAACAAATTAGTTACAGTTATATGGGTAAAAGAGTCAAACCGTTAGCCATCAGAGAACAACCACTGGGGAACCTTCAGGGAAAGGATCTAGGCCTTCCAAACATAAGCATCAGTCTACAGACATGGGCAGTGCATGGAGCTTGGAGGGGAGGGATCAGACTGAGTTTACATGCATGGACTGGCACCCTGGAGTCCATTTTCTGCAGAGGAACAACTAACCCAGCCATGACATTATAATGAGGAAAATGGACCTGCTTGGAGTAGATGCTGAGCTGATCCACCTTGGGACTTCTTGCCCTTTTTGGGGAGGGGATGGGGGGATGGGGAGGAGGGAGGTTGAAGGCATTCAGGGAGGGATTGGGAGGGGGAAGGAGGGGGAACAAGGGGATACATAGAAACAAAAAGACTTTGTTTTCTAAAAAAATTAAAAAATGATAAAAAACAAAAAAAGAATTATAATTATTTGCATATATTAGATTCTCCATTATTCTAGACAATTTCATCTTGGAGTGAAACCCAAGCAGAGCTGATGCTAGGCAATTGTTCTACAACTGAACTGCTCTTTTTCTAGACATACTTGTTAGACATTTGTACATATTGGTGTGGTTTCAGTAAATAAATCCACCCCTTTGCTTAATAAATTTATTATGATTTAATTTAACAATAAAATTATTATTAAAAAGAAAAAAGATCACTTGCTTTCACTAACCCTCCCATTGCCCAAAAAATTTGGTGTTATCAGATAGTACCTAAAACATATAGCAGAGATTTCTTACCCTTTTTATAAACATCTTACCAATGCACTTGCAAATATATTGACTTATGACTTATTTCTCTGATTATAAAACTTCCTTGAAACTCTTTTCACATTGGAACCCATTGTTGTGTGTAGCCTGAATCAACGATCTGGAACCATGGTCAGGTCATACCTGGTTCAGAATAAACATTTTCATTTCTCTTAAGATTATATCATAATTTTACAACTGATTTTTAGAAATGATTTGAATAAAGTATATGAAATACTCTTGGGCATTGATTGCACTTAAGCATGGCTATTCACTAAGTGTTTCTGTTACATCTATGATAATTACATCATTTGGAAACAGCAAAATAGACAAACTTCTTAGTTGTGATTTACTGAAAACATTACCCTTTTAGTTGAATAGTGGATATAGAGCTATTAACACACAAATACACACAGAGACAGACAGACAGACAGACAGACAGACAGACACTACAGGAAAAAAGAAGTTTACTCTAGACCAGATATAAAATTGCCATGGTTCAGAAACATGACACAGGCAACTCATAAGTATATGCTGCAATGTACAATGAGTTGCTATGTTTTAGATAAAGAAAGGGTAAGCAGAGACTTTCTACCATTTATAGTAATTGGGGAAGCAGAAATGATCCCAAGTGCAGATGACAGCAAAAACACTTAAGCCTGTAACAAACAATATATTAGGAACATTGAGCTAGCGTAGTATATTATGTGTGAGACAGTGATAGGCATGAGTTCTATTGAAAGAATGAAGGAAAGTAAGGCAAATGTTGATGGGGCATTAGAGGCCAGAGAAATTTGTATTTATTTTTATTGAATCAGTGCTTGAGAATGTGAGGTGAGGAAAGGCAACACTGGTGTTCAGATTTCACACTCCATTTCTTACAGAAATTTCCAGAGTATTTCATCTTGGCCTGCCTTTGACCCCAAGCCACTGCTGCTAATACCAAGGCCAGACCTGTATGGCTGACCACCCAAGGGTTTTTCTCAACACTTTTGTCTCTAGATGACAGAAGGAATGAAAGCTGCCACAAGGCTAGGGGCATGATAATAATACATAGACAGAAATGGGAAATGGGACATAACAAGATGCAGTACATAATTTATTTTCTTGTTAGTCCTTGTTATTTTTCAAACAAAGTTTTACTGATTTATGACTACTATCATAAACATTGGCTAGAATATCACCTTTAAAATCTTGACGAAACTACTATTTAGACTAAATAATTATGTCTCTTGTTAAACAGTGGCTTATAAACACATATAAAAAAACTAATGATAGTCTGATATAATTTGTATATGAACACATAGATTTTCCAGTGACATTTCTATAAAATATTTTACATGGATAGATTAAACATCAAGTATTACAAATGCAGAAATAATACTTATGCATACACATACATGCAGGGACCCTGCTTCAAACTGAGAAGAATGCATTTAGCATTCCTCTTCATTTTATTGATGTGGTGTGTTGCTTGAACATAAGCCAAATAAAATCTATGTGTTCACTACACAAAGAAGTTCAATAATAAGAAAAATATATGCCATAATAACTACATTAAATTTTAATGCTTTCATATTGCTGTTCATTTTTATGTCCATTATTTTCCTACTAGACATCCAGGGAATGTGTATAAGCCTTCCCATTAATAATTCTTCAACTCAAGCTGTTTTATGTCTGAAATCATTGTTCAAAATACATCTACCTAATAGCTATAGAGCCAGAAGAAGAAAAAGGAATCAGAATATATTGACATCATTAGGTCCATAATTGTTGCAGTTACGTTCTCTATAATGCATAATGTTAATGATTATTTTCAAAATTTCTATTTTTGTAACATAGCAATACTTTCTGTGTTTTAATGTCTTTAACTCTTTCAAAGTACATCATATCGATCTTAATTTAACATAACATAATCCACTACTACTTTCCTGTCATTTGTTGTTTTTCACAGACCCTTGCCTCAAAGTACATCTGTATTTTCACTTCACCCTAAGAATTCAGGGATCACATTTTATCACACAACTTATCATATTAACAATTTTCTTCTATTTTTATATTCTATAAAATATTCATAACATTTGACTTTGTGTCCTATTCTCTCTGCCATTATTCAAAACTCTCTTTGACTCTATAAAAAGCAGTTAGCTGTAATTCACAGAAAAAATTATAATCCCATCTCTACCTTCAGATTTCAGTCATGTGGATGTCCACATATAGATGATAGATAGATAGATAGACAGACAGACAGGTAGATAGATATGATCAAAATTTGTTCTTTGTTTGAGTCAAGGTCTCACTAAGCAAGTTCAGACTGCCCTGAAGCTTGCTATGTGATCCAAAGAGGCCTGAATCTCACCATTCTCTCACCTCTGTCTTCCAGGTTCTGGAACTATACTTGTATAAAGCCACACACTGACAGCAAAAAAAGTCTGTCTATTCTTTGCAAAAAAAAATAGAGATAAACTAACAAATCATATTGTTTCGAGAGGTTTTATATTGAAGCCATGGGGGAAAAAATAGAATGTATAATACCAATCTATAAAAAATCTGTGCAAAGTAGAGCATTTAGATCTCTCTGGCATCCAAAACTAGAGAAATTACATAGGAAGAGGAATAGATGAATATAAGTCAAGAAATTCAGTACTTGATCTCAGAATTCAAGAGGAAAAAGCAGGGTACATTAAGTCTGTGCTATTCAATAAGTCTTTAAAAAATGTACACATGAAAACAAAATGACCACATAAATTAAACACACACACAGAACAGGGAGGAGAAGAGGAATGGAGGGAGAAAGGAAGACCCAGGGAGACAGATTGCAGTTGCCATTACTTTCCAAGTGAATGAAACTGGACAAGTGGCAACGTCAACTAAGACTGATATTCACAAGTAAAATCAATGTGAAGTAGTTACTGCGTCATGGTTACTTAAGTTTTAAATGTGACCACTTTCTTACTAAGTGTCTAACACATCGTCTGGCTCGTCTCTCTGTTGTCGTGTTTCTCTCAACAACTTTGTGATTTTCACAAGTTTACATACTTCATGCATAATGATCAAATCGCAGCAGCACATGACATAATACTCAGTTATACAGGACGGGTAAAATTTGCAAAAAAAAAAAAAAAAAAAAAAAAAAAAATTTAAATGTTCATTCAGTCACTCAGTCCAAAAATAAGAACAAACAAATTACCAAAAATATTACTATCCTTAACTGGGTTCTCTTAAATATTTCTTCTGCCCTTTAAAAATAAGCTAGATTTGTTCTAACCCTTTTAAAAATTATGAATAAAGGACCTTAGCTCAAAACTCAGTAGGACACAAAACTATCTTCTCTTTTCATGCATTTAAAAATTGGGGAGGAGATATGGCTCAAAGACACTCGCTCAGTATATAAGGCCCTAGTTTCAATCCACAGGATCTCAAAAATAAGTGAATAAATAAATAAATATATAGTTAAGTATTTTGGGGAAACACATAGATTTTTTATGAAAACACTACATGTTTGAACAAAAACGTGAAAATCAATGCTTACATAGTCCTATTTTCAGCCACCATTTTTTTTTTAAAAAAATCAGCATCTCTATATTTCCCAGAATAAATCTATTTTCTTGGAAAGCAATGCCAATTCTACTAAAGATTTTTAGAAGGTTGACATCATACAGTCTTCCTGTGCAGCTCAATAAATCTTTTTTCTTTTTTTTTAATTTTGTCTGACAACACTGGTATGGCTCCTCCAACTTTTCTCTTTCTTATCTTCCCTTCCATTATCCTAGAAATGTAAGATACTTTGAATGTCACTGTTTTTGCTTGTCCCAGAATATGACTATTTGATAAAAAAAAAATCCAATAATTCTAGCTGAGGATTAGACGAGTTATCTGTTATCCAGATCACTGTATCTTTTATCAGAGACACTGATTCACAAAATTTGGTCAAAACCCACAGGTACTCATCTCTAATTCTTTTATGCTGGAGACTCATTGGGATGTAGCTTCCATCTCAGAGCAGGGCGTGTCATGCTTCCAGTACACAACAGTGCTGAAGGTTGAAAGGGGCAATTTAAATGATGGTTCTAAGGCCTATAAATGTTGCCTCTTTTTAAAAGAGGACTATGTGACTTTATCAGTACATTGTGAGTCAGTACGACATAAGTATAAAGAAATATAACCTTGAACCAGAGAAGCTTGGTCTGTATTTAAGTTTTATTTTCTAACTGTATGAACTTCCACAGTAATTAAACGTAGCCATTCTTTTATCAGTAAATGAATGTGAGAATCATTCTCTTAGGGTTTATTTTACATTCAAAGGATGTAATGTGTGTGTTCACTGTGTAGAGGTTGCTTAGAAATAGTAGAACAGAAAAAGGAATCATTTTTGTTAGCCATTAGCATCAGGAGTAATACATGAGTTCTATTAAGTCAACTGTATGTCTTGGAGAATCAGGCAGTTGACCATTGTCTTAAGAATCAGATGTTTATCATCTAAGTTTTATTGGGAATAGCTAGATTACAAAAAATTGTAGTAATAGAATTGTAGTAAGGAATAGTACTTACAGGTAGGGCAAATAAAGAAGCTGAAGGTATTTAATCTTCACGACAGTGCAGGCAAAATTTCACCTCAAGGTACCTTGAAGTGCATGGCTAGTGAGCAAAAAAGCTTTGACAGAATAAACAGGAAACAATTATTTTTGCTTCTTGGGAGAAAATAAAGCCTGTTTTTGTTTGTTTGTTTGGGCTTTTTATTATTTGGAGTAGATTTCTTATATTTATGGTTGTGAGCCAAGCCTTTAACGGCTGAGCCATCCCTCCAGCCCTGGAGTAGATTTCTTAATTTATTACATTTCAGTTTCTAAATTCCAAACTCAGATTGTTTCTTGCTTACTCATAAAATAAATTTTAAAAATTTAAACATAGATAAAACTCAACCACATGTATATTTTCATGCAGCTTATTTGCTTTAAAATAAAATTACTGTACTGAAATAAAAACATAATCAGTTTATTTTTATAGTTTGTGTCAAAAAGCATTAACTGTTCTCAGAGGAGAGAATTTTTTATTGCTTTTACTATGACGGTGAGTATTAAATATGTTTTACATTGTATTTAGCATAGATAGAGTCATCAGTTGGAAAGATACAACTCAAATAGCATTTTCCTGGAACCCAGATTTTATATTCTGATACATACAGGGAGGAAGTACACCAGCTTGGCCCAGCTTTAACATGTCTCATATCAGAATCATACTAAATTAGACTTCTAAACATACTCTTTTCTCTATAAGATAAATTTTCAAAGCAGCACATATTTATTTTTCAAATTTCTTTCATAGTGTGTAGTAAGACAAAATTTCTTGTCCAAACATTTCCACCAATATTATATATTCCAATTAGACTTGAAGAAATTATCAATGGAAAATGTGCATCCCTTTTTCTTGGGAAGATTTTGTTATTAATAAAGACTTATATAGCAGATGGCATTCAACCCAAATACTTATAAAGAAATGGTCCCTTGGTGACACTGACTTTCTACTTATAGTTGCAGAGCATTTCTGACAGGTACACAGACTGACAGTTAACTAGTTAATAATTTTGAGACAATGTCTCAGTATGTAACCTACACTGACCTGAAACCCTTGATCCTGCTTCTACCTGCCCAGTGGCTGGATCAGAGCCAGAAGGCACCACCCCCAGCTGATATAAGAAATTTTAACAGATGAAAACTAGCCTGTTCCTTTTCCAGCACATGAAAGTGAAAAAGAAAAAGTCTTGATATGTTTCCTATTATTTGGATTTCACCACCTTGCTTTCAGAGTTGAAGATGTGAATATGCTGTATATGAGACTATATAGACATGTGTTCCCATGTTCCCATTCTGCTTATAGACACAACATTCCATGTGACAGTATTTCTTATGCTTCTGAATGCTTTAAACAACTCATGGAAAATAGTTCTTTCAGTGATGGATTCTTTTAGCCTTCAAGATTCTGGAAAACTCTATTTCACTTTTGCTTTGAAAATCATTCCTTCCTTTTTTTTTAAGAAAAAAAAAATGCTGTTGAAATCATCTAGGTTGTGCTTTCTTTGGTTCAGCACTTGTTTTGTTTTGTTTTGTTTTTTAACTACTTTATTTTTGTAAAAAGCTCTTTTTTCCCCCATGTATCCCCCTGTTTGCCCTCCCTTTCTTCCTCCCAATTTCTCCCAGTCAGCCTTCAGCCTCACCCCTTCTGATCCCCTCCCCCAAAAGGGCAAG
>PVIH01014733.1:13409-52630 GCA_004025045.1 Sigmodon hispidus
TTTTTTTTTTTTTTTTTTTTTTTTTTTTTTTTTTTTTTTTTTTTTTTTTTTTTTTTTTTTTTTTTTTTTTTTTTTTTTTTTTTTTTTTTTTTTTTTTTTTTTTTTTTTTTTTTTTTTTTTTTTTTTAGTTTGTATAATTTACAGAGAAACTTGCTGTCATTGTCCTGCTGTGTCTTACCTGCTTCTTTTAAATTTTTTATCAAATAATTTAGAAATTCTGGTTATTCTTTTCCTACAAAGAGAATCCTTCCTGTTTATAGATCTGCTTGAGGTTCCTACATAAATGAATTCTTAATTATTCTTAGTGCTTAAGACTGGGATAAACAGCTGACAGTGGAGAACAGGGATTTGTCTGTCTTTAAACCACAATCACCTACACGAGTTACAAATGTATACTACTATACTGCTAGGACTGAGTCATCTCTCCAGTCCTCATTACATGATTAAATTAGTTGGATTTTGAAAAAAGAAGAAGGTTTAGAGGTGAGAAAGGAAGGTTGAAATTATGGAATTGTATTATAGTCTCAATAATTTTGAAAATTAAAAATTAGTTCTAATACCATTTAACCAGTTCTCTTACATCATCTAATGGATGTTTTGATAACTTTTGTTATATCTTTTCCTGCTTTTAAATGCTTGAAAATTTGGTTGAATGTAATTCAATATAAACTTTAGTTTACTAGGTAATGAATTTTTAAAGTAACATATATAGTATCTAAAGATTAGATAGATAGATAGATAGATAGATAGATAGATAGATAGATATTCCTATAGTATGCCTAATGTTTTGGGGAATAGTTCAATCTTCTGGGATGTTGCTTTACAGCATCAAAGGCATTTGTCTTGCTTAATTTTAGCCCTAGAGAAAAACAGTTCTGAGTTTTGTGGCTTACAAGGTTTTCAAACTGGCTGTGAGGGTTTAGTAGAATTGCTGGGTGTTAAGTTTGAGCCCGTTATCTCCATGTTTCAGATAATATCCACAGATACACGATATAATTATAACCCTATTAAATACCCCCGCTGCACTTTGCTCATGATCATGGTTTGTTCTGTTATCTGCCTCCCTTCACTCTGGAGCTTTTGATACTGCTGATTCCCTTGATGGCTGCCTCCTTTGCTCAGAACAACTGTGAGCTTCTCCCTGAGGCCAGCTTCTCTCTCCTTGGGTGCTCACGTCCTGTCCTGCTCCCATAAGCACTCTTTACCCAGGACGTAAACTGAAGCACACATGTGGACTATGGCTCACCTTCTTTCCTTTTCTCACTACATATTTTTACAATGTCCTTATTTTGTACATTTTGAATTTATAAAATATTCTTTCCAATAAGAGACTAAACTCCATCTACTGTTTTCTGTGGAGGCTCCTTATTGTTTTAATCCTTTCATACTCTTAGGCTTGAGGGCAAAAAAATCTGTGTTGATATATTTCTATCAGAATTTTTTTTATTCTTGCCTTGCTTAAATTTCTAAGCAACAGTAAAAGGAGAGCTCAATTCTATTAAGTCAAAAGTAACCTTGCTTTAATTTTTTGTAGTACTTTACATACTTATTTTATTTTTTTATTTTGTATTGAGCAAGAAATCAAGTCTGTGTTCTTAACAGTTTTCAAATAAGATGTTATCCATAATAAGTATAACCTACAGTGAATCTCCTAAACTATTCTCCCACTCTAGATCAATATTTTATATTTAATACACAAATGATATCAGACACTTATTTCACTTAACATAATGTTCATCTATACTGTTCAAATGACAACCTTCAATTTGAAGGCTGGATCATGTTCCAATGTGCATATGTGTCACGTTTCTTTTTTTTTTTTTATAGAATAAAGTCTTCTTTTTTATCCATGTATCCCCTTGTTTGCACAGACACTAGATATTTTCCCTGTCATGCCTATGGCAGGTAGAACAGTTAATGAACGTGGAGGTAAAATGCCCTTTGACATACTGATCACACTCTATTTTGCTCTGTATTCCATGGTGGGATTTCTTTGACAGTTAATCTTTTTCATTTTAAAGCTTCTTCCATCCTTTTTTATATACATATATATAATCATAGAACATCATATATTTTTCATACAGGGACACATGAATGTATGTGTACATGTATGTATTCAAGTGCACATACCTATTTATGTTTAAGAATAGAGGCCAGAGTTGGTGTTAGAGGTCCCCCCCCCCGCCCCGGTCAACTCTCCACCTATTCCTTTGAGTCAGTGTCTCTCCATGAACCAGGTGCTCTAGAAGCCATGAATGAAATCCCAGCAATACACCTGTCTCAACCTCTGCTGGAGGTCACAGGTATGCACATGACATCTGGTTTACCACCTGGGGTCTGGACTCTGTTCTTAATGAAAGAGCCATATATCTGACCCTTCTATCCTATTTTCTATAACAGCTACACTGATTTAAATTTCAAACAGTAGTGTACAATGGCTCCCTCTTCTTCCTTATCCTTCCATCACAAATTACCTTGTAATACTTTTATTTTTATTTATTATTTTTTAAATAAAAACTCATTTTTTATCCATGTATCCCCTTGTTCAAACTACCTTCCCCGTCCTGCCCCTCCCAGTCACTCTCTCTTCTCCCCATCTCCTTATCTCCTTATCAGAAGATAACCAAGCTACACAAATATCATATACATGCATGCAGAGGGCCTACGTAATCCCATGCAGGCTATCTTAAAGAAATTATTTTAATGACTTTTTTGTTGCTGTTCTCACATTTGTTAATCTGTTATCTGCATCTTATTTTTTTTATAATCAAATCATAAATGGTTGGACTAAAAAAATCCTCCTTTTCTTTAAGTTTTAAGTCTTTAAGATTTAAAAATAAATCTGTTTTGTTTTGAATAGACAAGTTTATTTCTGTGGTGGTTTAATCTGAAATATGTTTTAGGATACTCTTTTCATGGTAAATAAAGTAAGATATGGGAAGATAGAATTAAGGTGAAAACAGAGGCAAGAGCAAAATAAATCAGTCAAGTGTTGTGCAATGTGCCTGATGAGGAAAAGCTAAAGGAGTAAGTGTACATAACCAAGAAAATTGCAAGAGAACTTAACGGCACATTTTGTGTAGATGAGGGAAACTGTATGGGTGGCAGTGAGCAGATATTTTGTTTGTAAATTGAGGGCAGAACTTCAATATTCTCCAGACTGATAGCTCTGTCACATGCCTCATTTTCTTCATACTATGATCTATCAAACACAGGCTGTAAAAACAGCATTACAAAAACGACATTTTCATCCATCTATGCTATTCAAGAACTTACAAGGACTCTTTAAGAACTACTGCATCGAACAGAAACTTCTGCCACTGTGATTCGAAATCCTGCATCAAGCAGTAATACACTTTTTATGTCATGGCTGAGTACTTCCCATGACAACCCCTCCACTTAAGCCATAATTCTCCATTATGTAACCTTGACCTCTCTTGTCTCCAAACTTTTTTCCCACTGTTTTTATCTATCAGTGTAACCTTGTCATTCTTTTCTCTTGATAAGATCTATAAGTTTTAAAATTCGATACAAACATTTTTTTAAAAGCTACTTTTATCTCAACCATCATATATTTTACAATCATTTAGCCTATCACAAATTTATGTTTTATACTGGCAAACAGATTTCTTCAGTGCAACGTTAAACTCAGTTTCAAGAGAAACAATGGAACGTGTTACCCATGTGGATACACATTGTGTGTGTGTGTGTGTGTCTGTGTGTGTGTGAGATGTTGTTTGGTGTGTGTACATGTCGAGATTCTTAAGCAATGATGAAACTCATGCTCTCCATTTGCTGTAGAATATTATCCAAGGCTATCCTAATGCCTTTATCTTTAATAATATGGCCACCTTCTTCCTGTCTGGCTCCCCATATACCCTTTCTTCCATCAGCAAAGCTGCCTTGTCCTAACCTAAAGTTTATTTAGCTTGGTATTGTTTTCATTTGGAACTAGGAAATTTCTTTCACTTTGGGGAATATCATGCTTGTGTTAGTTAGGAATGCCTTAGCCCTCTCCTGTGAGATGTTATAGTACTGGCTCCATGCTTTGTCATCACAAACATACCTCTACCATTGCAAAGGCCAGAGGTTTACTTCTGGTTTAGAAAAGTATTTTAATCATACCAGATTTCTCATAATTTCTCAAATAACAATACTTATTTGTGAGTCTTTGAATTATCAGCATGGTTTTTTCCTCTTTTATGTGCTTCCTGTATACAAATGCTTGAAACATTTAGATAGATATTCAGAAAACATAGACACGTCAAATAAAACAACTACAGGAAAGTCAAATTTATTTAGGTATTAATTACCTTTAGGAAAGATAATCACTTCCTAAGTCAAAAATCTGCTCTTCTCTATGCTGTTGTACAATTATTGTAAATTTCCCACTGCTGTTCATAGTGTACTTACTTACATTTAGCTTCATTAAAGTCTATGTCATTTAATGGAATATAAGTACTATGTATATAATGTGGATCTAAAACAACCTTCTAGCCACATGCTTAGCTTGTCAGCATTAGGCAGCTACTCAGAAAAATGTTCCACTGACTTTCTCAATCAAAGAACATATGTACAAATTATCATAAACTTTTAAAATGTTATTTATTTTATATTTCAAACTGCTATATTTAAGAAATTAAGATTTTAAAACTAGATTCTCTGAAATAGTTTAAAATTAAATTTCAAACCTAAATATCTTTTCTAACAAAAAAATTTTATAGAAGAATTTTTTTATGTCTTAACACAGCATTGAAAATAACAGCTTTATTTCAAGACATGTTGCTTGCTTAATGTAATGAGAAAATTGTCTTGCAAGAAGGGAATAGGATATCAAAGTGAAACAAATTACGCTGAAAAGTTTCTATATTCATTCACTCAAATAATATCATGTGTCTGCATTGCCTTTCTGGTTGTTGTGATAAAAGCAACTTAAAGAGGAGTTTATTGTGCCTCACAGTTCAAGGCTACAGTACCACATGTCTGGGAATTCATTGCAGCAGCAGCTCCAGGCAGCCAGTTCCTTGCATCCACAGTCAGGAAGCAGGGCAAGATTAATGCTGCAGCCAGTTTTCCTTCTCCTTTGTATGCAGCCAAGACCCAAGCTCAGAATCTTCCCACCTCAGTGTACTCAATCAAGACAACCCTTCGAGGCATGTCCAGTGCCTAACCTAATGAAGATAAATCCTCATAGCTATGCCAGTAACTTTGGCTTCTAGATGATTCTAGATCTTTGACAAGTTAAAAATCAACATATTAACCAACATATCAAATACTATTTTACTGTCTTTTATAAAAGCAAGGTCATATTTTGCAGAATTTAGTAAAGCCCACTTTAGGGTAAAAGACTCTTCCAGTATTTCAGAACTATTTTTAAATTGTAACATTTGTGTTAAGTATTCTATACTAAAATTTATTATATATGTTAGAGATAACATATATTGCTAGTTTTTTGTGCATGGGAGTATATACCCACTGTCAGGTGCCACACGGAGAGTTTATTTAGGGAGTTTGGATATCCAGAGAAGGAAGGGGGAGAGAAAGAGAGGGAAGGAAAAAGAGAAAGAAAGACCGGGAAGAAGGGAAAAGAGGAAGCAAACAAAAGGATCTCCTGCCACCTGTTATTTCTTTTTAATGGAGCGGGTGGGCATAAATCCATAAAGCCATGCCTAGGGGCATGCCACACCTTGGAGTGTGCTTTGCTGGTGGCGCCATTGGTGAACACACCACGAACACATGCGACATGTCTGGAACAAACCTACATATATCATATTATAAATAACATACGTTATATATAATATGTTATGTGTCATATGTGATTTAATTATGTTGTATATTATACATAGCAATATTTTATGTATTATATATAACAACATATGTTATACTTCTTTCAGTTCCTATGGAGTTAAGCTACATATGCTTGAAAAAAATAGTTATCGAATGGATAAAAGAAGATAGATAACTGATGATAATAGTGAAAGAATCATAGAAAGATAGATGATAGATAGATAGATAGATAGATGATACTGATATCTAACATGAAAATACACTCTGGTGCATTTTTGTATTAATTAAATAGTTTTTCTATTCATTGTGATATAATAACTGACAAAACAACATAAGTGAGAAGTACTTGCTTTGGTTTACAGCCTGAAGAAAGACACTACACTGCTGTGGTGGTGAAGACAAAGCCACAGCAAGAGATGCTTAAAGATAAGCCAGTTCACATCTCTGACCAACCAGGAAGAAAGACCTCAGGATGGGCCTGGGGCCTGTTAAGCCTCTAGCCTCAAGTAAGTGTCCCAAATGTGCCTGCTAGGCCCATATCCAGAACATTCTACAACCTCCACAACGGGGCTGCAGGTGGGGACCAACTGTTTAAACATATATCCATGTGGAAGGTGGTTTCACATTTAAGCTGGGACAGTCTTTTCTAACCACAAAGCGCAAAAATGTTGGGTAAGCTTCATTTGTTTTTGTTTTGTGTGTGTGTGTGTGTGTGTGTGTGTGTGTGTGTGTGTGTGTGTGTGTATGAGTGTTTTTGATTTTGATTTTGTTTATTTTTTTGTTTATTTCCCCCCAGCCCTGGGACAGTGGCAAGGAGAAGCACTCCAGGTCCTGAGTTTTGGTTCCAGTTAATCTCTGACTCTACTAAAGCACAAACATCCAATGAAGAGGTTTGAAGGTTTTATTTTCCAACCTTGACTAGTACATGCCTCAAAATAGAGAGGAGCTATTAAATAATATTTCATTTGGAGATTTTTTCCCTGACTTTTATTTGTTTTTTATTTCATTAGCATTTTTATTAAGTACTGACGATAAAACCATTTATCACAAATGTATTCAGAGAAAATGCTCTACTGATGAGTTACATCTTCAGTGCATGGTTATCCTTCTAGTGAGTATGACATAAACTTCCAGAAAACTGGAAACACTGGTTTTTTTCTCTAACATTAAACTTGTAAATTTTCTTTTCCAGCATTTATTTCTGTCCATCTCAGCAGGCATATCTAGTGTCTTTTACTGACTCTATGCAATGTCTGAAGAATACCAAAATTAATTATACTCAACTATGCTAATCACTCTCTAAAGATACCCATTTGAAATTTTAAAATAATTATGAATTTACCGAACATCTACACTATTAGGTTAATGTCGTAAATGGACAAATTAAATTTTCAACTTAATGTAAAATATTATGCCAGTGTCAGCATATCTTTGGCCACCAGTGTCTTTTCGTGCTAATAGTTGGAGGCAATCCAATGTCTAAGAGACTTAAATTAGATCTTACTTTTCTATATTGATTACTTCTAATGTTCTCTCTTTTCCTCTTTCCAAATTTTGCAAATGCCTAACAAAACTCTTTCTTTATGCAATAAACAATACTTATTACTTGCAATATTCCCCAAACTGTCTAGCAGACTTAAGAAGACATGGCACCTAATCGTAAAGAACTCTTGGTTTAGGGAGAGAAAAATAATAACAGCAAAAATCTTTTGCAAAATGGTAAATGCTACCATGAAAGACAAAATAGAGGCTCAGAGAAACTTATAGAGATGCAATGAATAGTATTGTGCTTTCTAAAATAATTAAAATTAGTTCCTGATAGGTAAATAAGGAAGAGGGTGGGGCGAGAGAGCAAAACAACCTAAGCAAAAGCTACTTTCTTGAAACAGAAAGTTGCTTTGGAAAAACAATAAAATGACCTATCATTATTATAAACTACTCTCACATGCCACTCATGACAATCTACCACCTTCCCTAAAAGGAAGTCTGTTGAGAAAGTTCATCTGAGTGATATCCTTACTGCCCAGACCATATACATAGACACACACACACACACACACACATATATATATATATATATATATATATATATATATATACATATATATATACTCTAACGCACATACACACATTAAAAACCTGTTATTCAACAATGATCTGTCTGTTCTGGCTGAGGTTGGAGCTATTATAGTTGATGCTTTGCCATTGTACTACCACTTGTCTAAATAAAAATACTGTCTCTCCCATGTGAGTTTCCCAGAAACAAACCCCACTCTACCTAATTTATAGTGAGAAAAGAAGGGAAGAGAATAAGAACACTTTATGAAAAGTAAGTTAAAACTAAAAGGACGTCTGAGATATCTTTCTATAGCTGATGATTGCTTTTTGTCTAACTACAAATATAATAAGGATTTTTTTTCATCTTCAGACCATTCACATCAAAATAATATAATTAACATTTTTTTATTTCCCCATATATTCTATTATAAACTTCAACATGAGGTGTCAGTTTAGGAAACATTTAAAATTAGATAACTATGGTGAGACTTGGAAAGATTGGCATGAAAATAAAACTTAACATGTATGCCATTCAACTGCAATTTTCATAGCAAAATCTATGTAGGTGGGTAATCACAGATCTGCCATGAAGAAATCAGATTCTAGTCACCTAAATTCACAGATATTTTGGCAAAAAAAAATTGGGATGATTGGGGATTACTTGCACTGGATAGTATGCAGTACATCTATAGCATATGCAGTGAGGGAGTCTTCTGAGATCCCTGAGCCCACCCACATCTCACTAACCTGTGAAAACTTACCACCTCTTTACCAGTTACACTTAGAGGAACATCCGGTACACTTTTTTTACTCATTGATGTGATGATGTACCCTGGTGAAAGTAACTTAAGGGACTTGTTTTGTGATTGTCAAACTTAACTTTTTACCCTTTGATTGAAAATAGGAAATATATAAATGGATTATAGTTTCCCTTTCCTCTATTCCTCTCAGTTACCACTCCCTTCTTCCACCCAGATCTACTTTCTTTTTGTCTATCATTAGGAAAGAACAGGCTTATAACAGATAACAAAACATGACAAAAGAAAATATAACAAGATGAAATAAAAGCTACATTACCAAGTTAAATATGGCAGCTCAAGAGGAGGAAAAGAAGCCAAGGGAAGGCACAAGAATGAGAGACTCGTGTGTTTTCACACTCAAGACTTATAACAACACAGAACTGGAACTCAGAGGACCTGGTGCAGAGCTGTGCACTTGCTTGCTACTTCATTTTCTTTGCGTGCCTATTGCCTTGCTCAGTTGATGTAGAGGGCCTTAGTCTCCTGATGTCCTCCATCCCCTCTGGGTCTTATATTCCCTCTGCCTGCTCTTCCACAGGGTTCCCTGAATTAAGTTGATAAAGACATGCTATTTAGAGATGAATGATCCAAGGCCCCTCTCTTTGTCTCTGAGTAATATCTGAATGTGGCTCTCTTGTTGAACTAACTAACCAAGGTCTACTTTGACTTAAGACTAACTCCATAAGAAAAAACCTACACCTGATGCTGCTTGGCTGACCAAGAACCAAAGACTAGATGGACCAGAGCCCAATAGTAAAACCAAGCATTACTCTTAAAAAGAGAGATAAAATAATTCCTAAAGATATTTGGCTATAATTATAGATGCATAATAACACAGAAGCTTCCTCCTGCAGTGGATAGAAAGGTTTATTTTTGATCATAGGTTAAGGGCATAATACAAACTGATGGAGAAATGATGGAGGCAGGAGCTAGAGGTATATGGTCACACTACATCCATAGTCAGCAGGAGATGTGTATTGATACTTAGATCCCTTTAAAGTTGGGAATGGTCTAGAATGCCAGGCCAGAGAATGTGGCTGACTGTCCAAATTTAGGGTGCATTTTCCCACCCCCTAATTAACCTATTTAAATCATCACAGAACAAGCACCAAGGCTAACACAATTTAGTCAATCCCTTACAGTCCCAGAGTCTGGTCATCTATATTATTCTAGATACCATCACAGATCCACATATGGTAATATAAAGAAGAGGAAGAGATCAAACAATAGGGCCTTTTCTTCAATGATTAAATTTTATAAGAAAAAGGTGGTGAGCCAGGCAGTGGAGGTGCATGCCTTTAATCCCAGCACTTGGAAGGCAGATGCAAGCATGTCTCTCTGAGTTCAAAGCCAGCCTTTTCTACAGAGTGAGTTCCAGGACAGCCAGGGCTGTTACACAGAAAAATTCTGCCTCAAAAAACAAAACAAAAACAAAAATCAGACAAAACTGAGTTTTCAAAATTCTACCAGGGAACTTCTACAGCTGATAAACACCTTCCGCAAAGTAGTAGGACACAAGATTAACTCAAAGAAATCAGAAGCCCTTCTATACACTAAAGATAAAAGGGCTGAAAAAGAAATAAGGGAAACATCACCCTTTATAATAGCTGCAAATAGCATTAAATACCTCTGTGTAACTATAACCAAAGAAGTATCAGATATGTTTGACAAAAATTTTAAATCTCTGAAGAAAGAAATTGAAGAAGATAACAGAAAATGGAAAGATTTCCCATGTTCTTTGATAGGTAGGATCAACATAGTGAAAATGGCAATCTTACCAAAAGCAATCTACAGATTCAATGCACTGCCCATCAAAATCCCAACAATATCTTTTATAGACCTTGAAAGAACAATACTCAAGTTCATTTTGAATAACAGGAAAGCCAGGATTGCCAAAACAATTTTGCTCAACAAAGGAACCTCAGGAGGCATCACCATCCCTGACTTCAAATAATACTATAGAGCTACAGTAATGAAATCAGCCTGGTACTGGGATAAAAGCAGACTTGTGGATCAATTGAATTGAAGATTCCAACATTCACCCATGCACCTAGGAACATTTTTGACAAAGAGGCCAAAAATATTCAATGGAAAAAAGATAGTATCTTCAACAAATAGTGTTCGCATAACTGGATGGTAGTGTGTAGAACGATGCAAATAGATCCGAACCTATCACCTTGCACAAAACTCAAATCCAAGTGAATCAAAGACCTCAACATAAACCCAGCCACACTGAACTTGATAGAAAAGAAAGTGGGAAATACACTCCAATGCATTGGCACAAGTGAACACTTCCTAAATATAATACCAATAACACAGACACTAAGAACAACCATCAATAAGTTGGACCTCCTGAAACTCAGAAGCTCCTGTAAGACTAAAGACACTGTCAATAAGACAAAATGACAGCCTACAGAATGGGAAAAAAAATTTTACCCATCCTACAAGTGACAGAGGGTTGATCTCTAAAATATATAGAGAACTTAGGAAACTAGAGCCCAAAATCCTTAATAACCCAATTTAAAAATGGGGTTCAGAAATAAAAAGGGAATTCTCAGCAGAAGAATTACAAATGGCTGAAAGGCACATAAGAAGGCACTCAATATCTTTAGCCATCAGAGAAATGCAAATCAAAACAACTTTGAGATACCACCTTACACCTGTCCGAATGGCTAAGATTAAAAGCACAGAGGACAGCCTATGCTGGAGAGGATGTAGAGCGAGGAGAACACAAATCCTCCACTGTTTGTGAGAGTGTAAACATGTTCAGCCACTTTGGAATGCAGTATGGCAGTTTCTCAGAAAACTGGGAATCAATCTCGGCAAGGATCCAACAATAACAGTAGTGGACATATACCCTAAAGACACACATTTGCACCCCAAAAGCATTAGCTCAACTATGTTCATCACAGCATTATTCGTGAGAGCAAGAATCTGGAAACAACTTAGATGCCCCTCAACTGAGGAATGGATTAATAAGCTATGGTACATCTACACAATGGAGTACTACTCAGCAGCAAGAAAAAATGATATCCTATAATTAGCAGGCAAATGGGTGGATTTGGAGAATATCCTCCTGACTGAAGTATCACAATCCCAGAAAGATAAGCAGGGGATGTACTCACTCATTAGTGGACTTTAAACAAAAAGCAAAGGACACTCAAGCTGCAAACCACAACCACTGAACAGCTTGGGATCTAAAGCCCCTTGGAGGGGCTGGAGAGATGGCTCAGCGGTTAAGAGCACCATCTGCTCTTCCAGGGGATCCGGGTTCAATTCCCAGCACCCACATGGCAGCTAACAACTGTCTGTAGTTCCAGTTCCAGGCAAACACCAAGGCAAATAAATAAATAAATAAATAAGTTAAAAAAAATAAAGCCCCTTGGAGCCCATTCCCTCCAGAGGAACACCCTACCCAGTCTTGATGTTGGGATGATGAAAGTGGATTTGCCTGGAGTGGATGCTGAACTAAGCTACATTGGGACCTTAGGACCTCCTGTCCTTGCTTGGGAGGAGATAAGGAGATGGGGAGAAGAGAGAGTGATTGGGAGGGGTGCAAAAGGGAAAGGGCGTTTGAACAAGGGGATACATGGATAAAAAAAAATGAGACTTTATTCATAATAAGAATTTATTCATAGTAAATAATAAAAAGAAAAGAAAAAAACTGAAAATAAAAACTACTGAGCAAAAACATAGAATATTCAGTGTTTAGTGTCATTCAAGATACCCACTGAGTTGGTAGGGGATTTAGTTATTGGGATATGCATAGGTAAAGCAGAACTTGTGCAGTGTGATTGTTTCTCATGTGCATTCTTATGAAGCAGCAGAGACCAAGAAATCTCTGTACTATATGAGGAAAACAAGGTGCTGCTGAAAAGTCTCAATTTGCAGAAACCTTAGATTTCAGAAGAAATTAAACAGGAGATCAGGTGGCAACCTTCCTTAATTGATTTTTAACAATTCTGTAACTATAGTGCAATCATTTGTGCCGCTGTAATTAAAAGCACAGTATTTTAATTTACATATTTTTTATTTTCAGACCTGTTCATAAATTTGCACTGCAGGCTGAAGCCTATGGTGCAAGGTTCTATTAATAATAGATGTGTGGTGTGCCTGTGATAGGATTTATGTTTTCCCCACAGAGCTGTCGGGGTTCCACTTCATGGGAGATCTGGTTGCTGTAATCTTCCTGCCTAACAGATGACAATGGCTGAGATAGTGAGTAGAAGCTAAGCAAATGGAACCAACATAGCTGTCTGATTCAATTCATTTGTGCAATTGATGAGGACATAACAAGATAATTAGCCCTGCTATGCACAGGTTATTAAGACAACCTTGAGGGAAAAATACAGAGGAAAAGAAATCCAAAGTTATGCTTCATTTGTTCCCTACTAAAAATAGAAAAATTGTGACAGATTTGAAATAGGATATTTATTCAACCAAAGTATTTATGTTGTGCCACAGAAGAAACAGTAAACTATGTTGTATAGTGCTACCAGAATACAGTGCACCACTGAGACTGTGCCATATTACTAATGAACAGTCTGGAGTAGTAAAACAATAGATGACAGATGATATTAATGTACAAAGAAAATTGGTAGTGTTATATTTATTTTGTACCAGTATTAGCTATCTTCAGTATTTAAGTGTCTCTTCCTAAGAAATAGAATGTGCATAAAATAATAGTAAAATTTTGATGAAGGGAAGTTAGACTTGGAAAATTCAGAAGGCAGTTTGGTGTTTAATAATGCTTATGATGTTTATCATGAATGCCTAGTGTCTGTTACACTGGAATGCCCAAGTCCACAATCCACAGTTCCTCCTTACTTTTCAAAAATTCAGAGAGGAAATCCCAAAGTCACTCTCACTTTGAGTCATCATATAGGTTTACATAACTTCCCAAAGCTTTTGTACTCCTGGTTATAGTTTATTACAAGAAAATGATTCACATTCAAATCCACCAAAGGTGAGACACATAAAGCAGAGTCTGTGAGGGTCAGCTATGAGATATTCACTCTTCCCCACAATTAGTCAAGACACAATGCTTTTCCAGCAATAACCTATAATTGTTAAGTGAGGAAGATCACTGTGTGTTTATGGTCCTGGTGCTGGTGATATAGATGCAGAATTGGTAGGCCTTGTTTTTCACCAACCTAGCGGAAAAATAGAAAGCTCTAAGTCATTGCAAGTACATGTCTCAAGAGAATAAGGTGGAAGACTTCCATCAATGCCTGAAGGCCTCTGGCCTCCACAAATACATGGACCTCTACATACATATGCACACAGAGCTATGTACCACACCTATATACACCATAGAAACACACAAACAAAAATCTAAAACTAAAACTTCCATCCTAAGTTGCATTGCTAGTCATTTTGTTAAAGACAACTCATTGTAAGATTTGGGTATGATTGACTTCATCCAAAGATCTATTTTGAAGAACTTTACCATACAAATATGTATTACCATCAAATGTGACATGTTATCTACCAGAAATCCAAAGCAAAGAGAAGATAATACTTTGATCAAGGGTAAATTTATATAATGAACATTAATAAAATTTTGTATCTAACTGTTGAGTTATAGAAAATGATTACTTAAATTTATTATGATACTCTAAATTTACCCCTGTTTTAAAACATTTGTAACTATTAACTATTAAATTCTATTTTACAAAAATCAATGAGCATTGTGTTGTTACTATCTGAAGTATGAGCTTTCTGGATTTAGAACTTCTAAAACATTTTAATATTAAGTTATTTATAGTCAATCAGTTTTGCTCATAGGTCCATGTATATAAACCAGGAGATGTGTTCTGATTCTCTAACACAGCTTTCATCGCAGCTCCTTACCCTTTTCTTCTGCCTTCTCAACTTCAAATATAATTGTACAAGTTGTTGGATCTTCCTATGTGCCATCTAGTGACTTTTCAGTTAATTTATTCAGTTCAGTCTTATTTCAGCTTAAAATTCTCCCTAGATGTTAATTTGATCTGATAGCAATTTAGTAAATGTTCATCAAACACAACTGACTGGACTATATTAGAAATACTAGTTACTAAATGTTATTCTAATATATACTTACACTTACTAATACTTCCTTTTATGAAGAAGTCAAAATGCTTAACAATTTTAAAACATAGGATTGTCAAGAATGACTTAAAAATGAAATAAAAGGCATTTTATTTTACAAATGATTGCTCAATAAACAAAAGTAGATATCATTACTCTAAAAAATGATGTTTTGTTATGGTGGTTTTTCAGAAAACTGGGAATCAATCTCCCCAAGGATCTAGCAATACCACTATTGAGCATATACCCTAAAGATGCACATTTTCATCCCAAAAGCATTAGCTCAACTATGTTCATTGCAGCATTATTTGTGAGAGCAAGACTCTGGAAACAACTTAGATGCCCCTTAACTGAGGAATAGATTAACAAACTGTGGTACATCTACACAATGGTATACTATGAAGCAGTAAGAAAAAAATGATATTCTAAAATTTGCAGGCAAATGGATGGATTTAGAATATTCTCCTGAGTGAGGAGGTCTCACAAACCCAGAAACATAAGCAGGAGATGTACTCACTCATTAGTGGACCTTAAGCAAAAGCATTCTTATGTTATTAAAAGAGGGAAAATCTTTAGCATGAGTGTCTTGAATCTTCAACTTTCTTTACAATGATACTATTTGGAACCAGTATCCATCTGCATTTGGTTTCCTAAAATAACACTGTGTCATCCACTTCTAATAATTAAATACAATGAATAAATGAAAAAAAAAATTAAGTGACAGAAACTTTAAAAAGGCAAATAATTCTGGCCCAAACTCCCAGTCTAGTCAAAGAGACTAAGGAGGGATTATATAAGCAAAGGGGTCAAGATCATGATGAGGAAACCCACAGAAACAATTGAGCTACTGGGAGCTCATGAGCTCCGGACTGACAGTTGGAAACCTGCATGTGACTGAACTAGGCACTCTGAATGTGGGAGACAGTATGTGGCTTGGGCAGGTTATGAGGCCTCTGGCAGAGGGACCAGAATTTATCTCTAGTGCATGAACTGGCTTTTTGGAGCCCATTCCTTATATAGGGATACCTTGCTCAGCCTTCATATGGTGGATGGGTTTAGTCCTGCCTCAACTTGATATGCAGACTATATTGACTCCCTGTGGGAGTCCTTATCTTCTCTGAGAAGTGGATGAAGAGTAGGGTTGGGAGAAGCTGGGGGCCTAGTAGGAGGAGGGAAGGGAAGGGTGACTGTGGTTGGTATGTAAAATTAAAAAAATATACCTTTTAAATAAATAAGAAATACAGCTGATAAAAAAGATAAAAGAAAAAATGATGTTTTATTTATAACATATGTTTGTCCAGTTGAGAAACACTAACAAAGGACCCAGTAATAAAAAAAATAGTAAACTATCAATCAAGCAAATTACCATAATGACAATGATTATTAGAAAGAAAATACTTTAAGTAAACAGCCAACTGCTGGGTGGTGAGTCCAGAGTATTGCTTCTCAATTCACTGTGGTTAAAATGCACATCTGTGTCTCTGGAGATTCCAGGGGCTTTGCTTCTGCACAAATGAATGTTCTTTAAAATGCATCTTCTATGTGACTATCTGTTTATATTGTGTTTTTTGTCTCAGAACCTTAGTGACTAAACCAGACATAATCCTACTTAGTGAGAGATGAGATGTTACATGAGCCAATTAATAACATAAACCATGGTTATGTGTAGATTATTTGCTTCAGTATTCTCATTAACTTCAAAGGTGAAGATCAGTATGAATATATTTTGTTTTAACTTTAGCAAAAGTGCTAAACAGTGTTGAAAAGCTTGCTTCCAGGTTCAGATGCTAACCTGAAAGGGAAAGGATTCAATCCTCAGTGTATATTATCCCAAAGACTGTGTCTTTATATCATATGATCAGGATAGCAAATTAATTTGAATATTATATAGCCATTTCAATGTGTGTTTTTTTTTGTTTTTGTTTTTGTTTTTACTAATGATAGCTAGGATTAAGACTCTAAAATGCAACTGTCTGACCATAAACATCCAGTTTGCCAGTACTAGCAATATGGTCTTTGCTCACTTATGTTTTGTTTTGTTTTTTCAAATGTGAAGCAAGTATAAGTCTCCAACCAATAGTTAAGTTGGTGCCTAGACAAGACTTCCCTTATCATCAAATAAAGAACCACCCTAAGTGTCATCACAGAACCCACATCCAACAATGAATAGAGGTAGAGGCAAAAAAGATACATGGCCGAGGACTGGGCTCAGCTCCTAGTCCAGCTGAGAGCAGAGAAGGAGAGTCTATATGAGCAAGGGGATAAGGATTATGAGGAAAATTCCCACAGTAAAGGCTGGCTGAAGCTCTAGGGAGCTCAATGAATCAAAGACAGTCACTGGCGGATCATTGGGAAAAGGAGCTTGGCTCTCCAAGGGTAGGCAACTGTCAACTGACATGGGCAGTATGTGGAGCCTTGGGGGTGGGATCAGACTGTGTTTCTGTGCGTGGACTGGCACCCCAGAGCCTACTCCCTCCAGAGGAACTCCTAACCCAGTTTGCATATTAGGATGAGGAAATCAGACTTGCCTGGAGTGGATGCACCATGCTGAGGTGACCTACCTTGGGACCTCTTACCCTTTCGGGGAAGGAGATGGTAAGAGGGGAGGCTGAAGAATGACTGGGAAAGACTAGAAGGAAGGAAGGGAGAGGGAGCAAGAGGATACATGGATTAAAAAAAAAACCCAAAAAACAAACAAACAAACAAAAAGAACCTGAATGAATGACAGAGATGAATAAACTGTTTAAGTCAATAAAGTCAACCATCGAAACTCAAAAAAAAAAAAAAATATTGTAGAACAGCTAATACTAGAATTGAAGTTAGACATGGGTAGCTGGTTCCATAGCAAGGCATCCAAATATGAGCTCTCATGCATTTTAGTGTCATTTGTTAACTTGGAAAGAAAACCATAATTCTCTGTGTTTGATTTGATAATATATTTGGATAATATTAAAAAAAATTGATTTTGTAGCTTTTCATATGGATTAAAGAAAAAATAATACAAATTACTTAATATTGTGGCTGACATTAGGTTGTGGATAGCTGAACACCTTCTCAATAAACTATTTATGCAGAAATCATCACTAGGATTGATCAAAATTATGATGCTAGCAACCTCATGTAGCTGATTGGTCATGGACCAGGTCTGCAATGTTGTACCATTAAACTGTATTTATGCAGGTAATAAATAAACTGAAAAGTAAGTGATAACATCAATTCTAAAAATAAATCTAGATATCAAAAATGACGATGAAATTGACCAAAGGCATGAATTGAAATTTTACAAAGTCCAATTGCATATTTAATGGGAATTCTGAACTCAGAAAGTTCAAAATCTACTTCTGTTCATAACTCACCAAACTAACAATGTCTGTGAATTTAGACTACTTAGCAATATTCGTTATGACAAAAAATGGCTATATCTAATTAAAGTTAATGATGCTATTATTGGAGTGCAAATACTATTATATGACTAATTCAAGGAATTCACACATATCTTTCAAAGTAAGGTCAGTTGTTTGGATTAAGAAACAGACACAGGTTTTATGTGGATTGGCCAAGGGCCAACCATGTCAGAACCACAGAAATCTGAGCTGTTGCTTCTGCCAAACTAATTACAGATTAGATTAAGAGGGACCAGAAAAAGCTTACAATGGAAGTGTAAGCTAATGCCAACTTAGCGCAAGTAGGCATTCAACTAATTAAAATTAAAAATCAAAAATGACCTTTAAGTCCCTTCCGAGTAAATACAATTCTGACTTGAGACATCATTTAATCTTTAAAACTGAGAAAGAAAGGCCTTAAGTTATGTTACAAAACATCAGGATAATAATAGCATTGACAATTTTTGTAAGAGTGAATTATATATTATGCTTATATATATGACATGTATATAATAAATGTTTAGCTGAAAATACAATATAGATGCATTTAAAAGTACAAGCTATAAAAACATTGTCATATTTAAATTCAGACAATTTTTTGCTTGCTATTTGCAATTTTAAAAATTATGTGTCTTTCTCATAACTATTAAATTATTTAATTTTATTAAATATTAAATTTATTTCTCTTATTGGACCATGAAATAATTTGATATCAGCTTATTAGGCTTTTGGTAGGACCAGGCATGTGCTAAGTTATTAAAAACATATTAAGTCTGAAGTCTAGAGAATATAGCTAATCAGCAGATTGCTTGTTTTGAAAAAAAAAAGTTAGCTTTCCTTCAGATTTATATATATAGCAGTGATTATAAAAACAGTTAAATTTTTTTCATCTCTCAATTCTGTCATAGCTATAAAAGAAATTGAGAATTCTAAAAATCATTTTAAAGTCTTATTTTTAATTAAGATTACTCATAAAAAGAAGGAAATTAAAAATTGAAGCTTTTATTAATCTACTCCAAAATAACAACTACAAGTACTTACTTTATAAATGTTTCTACGTATATAATGGTATATGTTCTAAGATGCATGTTGCATCTCAATAAAGGAAACTATTTTGCCACAATTGCTACAAAGAATATGGTTGCAATTTACACTTTTGCTTATTGTTTTAATTCTGGGCCCAAGAAACACAGTTTGATTGTCTTATGGACATCTGGATGCAATGTGCTGCAACATGCTCCTTGCATTGAAGCATGTGAAAAATGAAATACAAACATATGTTTATGCTCTGAAAATGTCTGAACAGAAATATGCTATGACATTCTGTTCTGCTCTAGACAGAATTATAAATCTATTTCTATGAAAATGTTTGTTTAAGTCAAAATAAATCCACTTTCCTATAGACTGATTATACATTAACACACATACATTTTTCTTTGCATGTCCAGGAAAAAAAGATCCTAACATGTTTCTATTTTCTGTTTTAAGACACACTTGAGTCTTGCTTTTCAAAGTAACTGTAGATACATTATTCTTAAATTTTGCAACAGAAATAATACATATGTTTGCATCTGTGTCTACGCTACTTAAAAATTTTAAAAAGTGAGCATCTGCTTCAAAAACTGTCTTTGTAGCATCACAATGATCTCACCACACATTGAACTTTTCATTTTCCTTTGTATTTCATTTTGAATCGATGTCCTTTCACATACTTGTCATTGCAACTGCATTTCAAGTTTCCACTTGTGTCTCTTAGCCAGTGAAAGCCTCCTTCACCTCTGTTCTTTGTCATGTTCACTAATGGAGTTTAATTTTTTTATGTTTTTATAGCCTTTAGCAAAAACAAAAATTTGTATATCCATTCTCACTGATCAATGTTCTAAAATAGATTCAATCTTGTTTAAGAATTCCAGTCTCCTTAGCAATGGCTAGAATTAGAAATCCATCTTAGCACAAGGGTCACACACAACTCCTGTGAGGGTGAGTGGGAAACAGAGGAACTTGTATCTGGAAATTTTAATAGCAAGAGTTGTAATAGTTATGTCTTTTTATAATCTTGAGTTCATGCTAATTTTCCAGAATTAAAGCAACTGACAACTGTATCTTGTTTTTCTGTAACGTATTATTTTATCACCACTGAAGGTACTATAAATTTCTTTCTTAATGCAAAAATAAAAGAGAGAGAGAGAGAGAGAGAGAGAGAGAGAGAGAGAGAGAGAGAGAGAGAGAGAACCAATGATTGAGGTGGGAGCTTTGAAACTGTCCATGAGTAAGTGACTGTGCAGTGAATGCCTGGTGGTGCTTTCTTCATAGACATCATGTGCCTCTGAAAATAGCAAACATTAGTCATAAGATTATGCTACACATTCTGTAAGTAAGTATTTTACCATCTTTTATGCAACGCTTTGGGGCTAGGGATTTTGTTTAATGGATAAAGCACTTACCATGAAAGCCAGAGTTCAGATCCCCAGAATCCCCATAAGAGTCAGGAAGGAATGGCAGTCCATAAGAAATTAGAGGCAAGCACACTCTAGAGGCAAGCACAGGGGATGGGTTGAGCAAGGGGCTGCCTAAATTTGCAAGGATAGGCAAGCCCTGTGTTCAGGAGAGACCTTGCTTCAATAAATAAAGTAGGGAGAAACTGAAAAAGACACTGTCAATTCTGGGTCACCCACACACATGTGAACACATATATAAATGCATGCTACACACATGATCACACGACAATTTACATACATTTATTTTCATTGAGTTACACGAAAAAGTACAGTAAAAGAAGCTAGGAAACAAAACAGAACACGTGACATCAATATGTTGTCAGATATGAATCCCAGCAAAGGCTTTGTTCAATACACTTTGCAGGGCCTAACTCACATGCAATAAAAAGTATACATTCTAAGTACATAATTCTGACAAATATAACAGTATTCTACCATAATCAGGGAAATTTAGATATCATTGTAAAGGAAATGTCACAGGGGATTATAAGTTTCTGTCAGAACTTCCCACTGTTACCTCCATTATCATTATATACAGTCACATGATTCTTAAAATCACCTGGCTTTGTAATCGTTTAGAAAGGTCTAGTGAATCCTTCCATCGTAAGTCTGTGTTACAATGCAGAAGCAACCAGGGATTTGTGTAGTCTGAATATATAATTCCAGGTCTTTAGTTTATTCTTGGACTATAATATCTATAATCACTACAATTCAAAATGAATGCACAACAGCTGCATTCTTCTATGACATTTGTGTATTATCACAATTGTATTTAGTTAAAATAATAGTTATCTATGAAGGGCTCTTTGTCATATAATTTTTCTTAACAAGAAAGAATTTTTCCCCACACAGAACTGTTGCTTACTTCTAAGATTACTTTAATTTCTAGAGTTCTAATTCTTCCTGATTACAGCCTCCTATTTGAACACATATTTCAAGTAGCAGTGCACTACAGTTCACGCGTATTCAAAAACTACACAGATGTCAAGAACCAGACTGATTTCTGAAAAAAGATCACTGTCTATGGTTTCTTTCTTATTATAGCTTTTATCTGCATAAGACGTAATCTCATTTTTACAATAATGATTCTGAATTGTTAGAAAATAATGAGTGATTTTAGTATAAGCCTTAAAATACATTGTGCTTCATAAATATACAAGGAACATGGTTCTTGTCACTGAAGCCTGTAGCATGTTATGTAAAGTTATGGCTTTTAGTTAGCTTACCCATAGAATCTATAATAAACTGATGATCTGTGGTATTGTTTTATTTGAGGGAGATTATTTGAGAAATAACATAAACCATCTAAAAAGCTCATACTTCTGCATAAGATCAATAGAAATAGGTTCCACATTAAAAGCAAACATTCAAAATATAATTTCCACTATTTTTTTTTCCAAAATCATTAGCAAAAATACTAAAGTTGAAACTGTAAGGCTCTTATGCCACAAAGCTTTGTTAAAGATACAGACTAAATCTTCATAACTCTTTCTTGGGAGCTAAAATGAAACTGTCTAATTTTAATATTGTAATTACTTGGAAGCTCTTGATTTTATTTATAATTTAAATCAAGAGCATTAGGTACTCCTGTGACAACATTTAGAAGTCAGTTTTCAATCCATCTTACTGATGATGAAGAGAGAACTGAAAAAACACAGGCCATCTTCTCAAAGTCTTGACCATAAAGAGGAGAGGTCAGACTGAGTACTGAATCTCTACAGTTGAAGAGACAGCTGCACATAAGAGAGCAAATGAATGTTTTTTAGAAGTGGACATTCAACTTCACTAATATAAAAGTAATCTATTTTTAAAAAGAAGAAAGGAAATGTCAAAAGATAGAAATTTTGTATTTGTATTATCTAAATGTGAGTTCATAAGTTAAAAAAATTGTTTTAAACTAAAGAAATCAATGTTTAGTGCTAAATAGACAACACAAATTCACAATGCCTTTTTCACTAAATATTGGAATGCTTGAAATAGACATTGCAGCCACCAAACAAAATCCTAATGTCTGCCCTGAGAAGCCTTTGTTTATGTTATTGGACAGGTCTGTCTGAGACTCTCAAAACATACAGCTCATTATTGTTGCCCTTGTCTCTTCTCCAGAGATGTAAGGCAAGTTCCCACTGCTCAAAATATCATACATTTCAAAAACAGGGGCCAGAGGCCTCTGAGCTGGAAGCCAACCCCACCCAAAGGCTTTGTCCCTGAGGACTGGCTTCCATGCTATCAGAAGTCTCCATAGAAGATTGCCGCTGGACAGTATAGCCCAGATTAAAGATGCATCTTTTTACCTCAGAAGATCTAAATAAAAAAGGAGTTTCCCATTACAAATTATTTAATTAAGGAAAAAATTCCTTAATATTGTACCTAGCTTTTGAGGTTTTAGTTAATTCATGATGTTGTCCAGTTGACAGTTGACAATCAGTATTGGCCATCACAATATCCAAGGCCAAAACTGGGCCAAAATGTCAGGGGAAATAACAGAATTTTTTTTAAAAAAAAATAAGAAAAAAGAAACAAATTACTAAAAGACAAGTCATGTAATAAATTCAAGTGTAGCTAACTCCTTATCAATAACTAAAATTAATTTAGAAATTTATTTAATTTGTAAAAGCTGCAAAGTTAATTAAGAAGATTATAATGAGCAATATATGTGATAACACCACATTGGAACATCCAGTGAAGTATTTTAGTGTAAGTCATAATAAAAATGTACCTTTTCTTCTCAAACAGGAATTTACATAAATATCTTAACTTTGGATTTTAACAATACAGACTGAAAATTGGAGGTGATTATCAGTGATATAGTAAAAAAACACATAAGTTATTAAAATAAGACACTTTCAAATTACCTTTGCTTCCTTTTATTTTCCAATTAATTGTAGCCACCATGTGGTTGCTAAGAATCAACTCAAGAGCAGAGCAGCTCTTAATCACTATGACATCTCTCTATCCCATAATTAGTTGTAAAATCATATCCAGTTATATTACATCAAAAAGAAAATTTTTGACTTCAGGTTGGGGGCTACTATGCTGAATCCAGGGACCTTTGTTGTTTGTTTTGTAATTGATTTTATTAGGCTGGGTTTTCAAGAGTAGCTTAAGATTTTGTAGAATTCTGTATTATAGTTCAAACTGTCCTCAGACTCACAGTTATATGCCTTAACTTCCCAAATGCCAAGATTACGGATAAATACCAATGTCCAGCCAAATTATTTATTATTTGAAAGTTCCATCTAAAAATCATAGATTAAAAATTGTCCTTGATTTTCCTGGAATATAATCATATTGGTTTGCAAGCTACACCAACCATGTCCTTTGAGCTTTATGATTTACTAAATCTAGAATTTCTAAAATACTAATATTTAACTACAGGACAATCTTAAGTCTCTGAATCTCTGAAACAATGGATCAGAATCCATTCTTGATTTGGTCCACACAGTCATCACAGTGAGCTCACTGAACATAAAAACTTCAATAAAAGATATGTGATCATAGACAAGGGAAACTGAGAAGGCCTGAAAACTATTATTTTTTTCTCACTTTTGGTTCCACATAACAGATCAGTAGCTGGATGAAGAAAAAGGCTTTTTCAGTCAGAGAAAATAAAGATCCAGTATCAGGTAGTCCATAACTACAAAATATTTTTCTCTACAATGTCAAAACTTTGTCCCCAAATTTTACTTTGGTAACAGCTTCATAACTGAAACACAAAATAATCAGTATAATTGAAACAATCCTAAAAAAGAGAAAAAAAACTCAGAGGAAATTGCTTTTTTTCTCAAATTGTACTACATAGCTATAGTAATAAAAACAGCATGATATTGGCACATAAGCAGACACACTGATCAATGTAATCTAGTTGAAGAACTACATATAAGTCCACAAACTTATGGAAATCTGATGCTAACAGTCTAAATCTGATTATTGGCTTTTGTTTTATCTTTTTATTTAATAAAGAACCCAAAAAACACACAGTGGAAAGAAGACATCTCAATAAATAGTGTTGGCCACATTGAACTGCTGCATGTAGAAGAATCCAAATAGATCCATATGTAGTGGTATTATGTTGCTGCATTGTAAATAATTGTTCTACCTGCTGGTTGAATAAAAAGCTGACTGGCCAAAGGCAGAGAGGAAGTGTGAGCAGGGCTACAAGACTAAAAAAATCTCTGAGAACAGGAAGAACAGAGCAGAGACCCCAGGAAATGCAGAGGAAAGAAGTTGAAATACTGCTGAGAAAAGGTAAAAAGAGACTGAGCTGCATGGTTGGACATGATAAGAATCATGGGTTAGTTTAAGAGTAAAGAGTTAGCATGTTATACGTCTGGGCCCCAGGACAATCAGCAAGCAGTGTATAATTAATATACATGTCTGTGTGATTCTGTGGGACACTGGGTCAGAACCTCACGGCTAGGCCTGAAAGTCCAGGCCAGAAATCTCATACAGTATCCATATCTATCAGCCTATACAAAACTTGACTCTGAATGGATCAAGGATCTCAACATAAATAGAACTTGGTAGGAGAACAAGTAAAGAATATCCTTGAACCTAGTGGCATAGGAAATGACTTTCTGAGCAGAAGTGCAGGTACTAACATCAATCGTAAATGAGACTTCATGAAGCAGAACATTTTCTGCATGGACAGAGATAATTTGACACCTATTGGTGCCCTCAGATGGGAAGAAGAAGTACACATATACCCCCTTCCCTAGACCAGAAGCAATCCAACTGATAACTACTTGTGAATAAAAATTTAGTTTTCTCTAATGGAATCCCACTTTAGAAAAAAAAAATACTCTAAAGGGTAGGCTGAATGCTCTTGAGGACAAAAGTCCAAAAGAAAAAAGAAATCAGTGGTATATTTGAAGGTTCCTTGTTTTATAATGTCATGTCAAGAGTTTTCCTTAAAAAAAATTGTATTTACATATTTTTCTTCTCTCTTTCTATAGTACAGGTACTCTGTATATTTTCATTGTCTTCCAGTTTAGTGTTTTATGAGATTCATGAATGGGCAAATGAGTGAGTGGGTCTCTCTTCTCTACGACTTATCTTTGGCTCTTCTTTTGTTTGTTTATTTTGTCCAAATCTGATTATTAGCTTTTGTTTTATCTTTTTTATTTTATTATAAAAGAGAAAGTGTGAAAATTGGGTGGATGAAGTATTTGGATAAAAGTCTTCAACAAAAGAAAAAATAACTATAACTAGACAAAAGACACAAATCTGTTAGAAATCAATAAAATGTTAGAGTAATCAGTGTGTCCTCTTCAAATCTGTCTCAATATATGTCATATGTTCACCAGTTAGATTCAGAAAGTGTTTTATTTTTCTTAATAGATAGAATCCATTGTCCATTTTGTATGTTTTTACTACAAAAACATATTCTTCAGGATAAAGTTTTATAACTTATAAAATAATGACTAATATGTGCTGAATAACAATACTTTAGCCAGTGATGATTAATGCCCAATGATGGTTCCATGGCATTATATCTTCTAGTGATATTTCTTGGTGTTCAAATACATTGTACAATATTTGAACATCAAGGAAACCTCTTGATGCTGCATTCTCAGAACATAGCCCCATCACTAAATGATTAACTGTGTATTTTGCGTTTATTTCCTGTGACCAAATACTTTGCTAAAGATTAAGAATTCGTGGACAGTTAGGCATGTGCTTTGAAACTTCTCTACTTGCACAAAGGAGTTTCCCACACAGACAAAGCAGCCATGGACCAGACCCTGTATCTCCTTGAATATGTCAGAATATCCTCCATTTGAACTTAAAAACAAAATAAAATAACAACAAACAAAAAACTCAGTGATAAAAATTAAAATGTTTAGGTGTGGTTTACAATTTTGGGAATGAGGCCAAGGAGAAATTTCTAGGATGATAGAAATATTTTATAATATTTTGGAAAGATAGCTCACTGGGGAATATACTGGCCAAAAAATATGAATTAAGTTTTAATTCTTTGAGGCAAATGGAGGTGGGGGTCATAGCATCTCCATTTAATGCCAGTGTTCCTGGTGAAAATGGATTAAAACAAGATAAGAGGGAGATTTTTGAATCCTCAGAAACTCTTGAACCAGCCTGCTATACACTGAGACAGAAGGACCCCCCCACCCTCCCCCAAGAAGGTAGAAATCAAGGTCTGCCAACTGAAGTTATCCTCCAGCCTCAGACACACTCTGTGGCACATGCATACCACACACACACACACACACACAAACACACATGCACATAAACACCTATCACAAACCTCAAAACTTAGCATTTTAAATATTCTCGTTTTCACTATGCATTTATTATGCTGAATGTGTTTGACTGAAAAACTAAGGAGAAATGTAGACTGAGTAGTGGCTAATATGTCAAATGCTGTTGAAGATCCTATAGATCAGAGTGAGACTATTGTTACTTTGCTGTAAGGAAGAAGATAAAGAAGAATATGGAACGAAGAGGCATAATCAGAACTATATTTTCAATGTTTATTTGTGATACACTAGAAAGATTTTGTAAAAGATTATATCAAAGACAATTTGGAAGCTATTAAGACTGTGAAAGAGAAAGTGGGCAGTAACTTCGCCCAAAAGTTTGGCAGCAAAGACAGGAAGAGTGGGGTGATTATTGGGGGAAGTCTTATCTCTTGTTGTCTGTGCTGCAAAATTTCTTAGATTTGAGAGATGGGGAGAAGAAGGTAGAGATCAAATAAAGGGCCACCTTTAGGCTTAGATAGTGAAACAAAAAATGGAGTAGCAAGATCCCAATGCAAAAGCATACCATGAAAAAAAAGATATAAGCCTCAAGGGAGAATCAGAACCTGAAAAGCACAGGTCAGGAGCCAGGTGTCTTACTGTAAACAAAGCTACACTCCCAAAACATCCTGAACTTTTATCCAACTTTTTCTTTAACCTGATCTCTTCTTTCCTCAGTATTGTGCTTTAATATGTTAAAATACCTAAAAGTCCAGTGGTGAGTGCACTTATTTAAAATAGTTCTATAAGCCAAATTGCTTTCCCACACCAAACACTAAAATATTAATACTCCTAAATGTGCATCAGTTAAGTAGAACTTAACTTGGTTCAAAGCAGTATTTTATTTGAGCACAATGCCCACAACTGAAGTTTTTCTAGGTTTAATTTTCATAGAATAGAATTTGAAGAGTACAAATCTGCATAATTTTCAAAATTGTTTTCTGTTTTCCTGTATATTTCTCTATGTGGTGTCTGGCAAGAATAATTAAAACTATTTTCAACATAGAAATTGATTTATTTTTGCTATTTAATCCCCAAATATTTCCACAAGCTAGAAAATTTTACATTTCAGTCTTTCAATTAATAAGCCAGGTTCATGGATGTTGTCTTATTTTTAATATTTTGCGTGCTAGTTTTCTATGACTTCTTCTGGTTCTAAAATGCTATGACCCTCTATGGTAAGTATTCACTATTTTTCTATTGCCAAAATCTATTGTTAAGAACTTATAAGTCAGTATGACTTAGCCAGGAAGTAAAAAGACTAAATCTATAAAATAGAAATACTCTGGAGGCTTTCCAAGTGTTGTGCTATTCCTAAAGCCATCAATGCAACCAAGGCCTTTGAGAATGATCTTAACGGGTAATGAATTAGATCTAAGAGCTCTAATTAGACTGCTGTTACAGGTAATATCTCCAGGATTCACAGCATTCTGGCTGCTAATACAGTTATTATTATGTACAATAAATTAAAAGCACATCAAATTGCAACATATTCAAGCTGGAATGTACCTTGGAGATAAGCTGTTATATCCCTTTCAAGATGGAATAAAGGATGTCCATTGAGCTAAATGATGCAAATCAGTTTTCAACTAAAATTTGATATACATATCTAAAATTTGTAATATAAACTAAAAGTTGAAGGTATATAACAGAATATTTTCTCCAAATAAATGCAAAAATAAAGAAATAAATGTGTATCCTAAATATATTATTTCTAGGTATCACTATGGACATTGTAATCTTTTTCTGCAAACATCAAATAATTCATTTCTAAATAGTTTTGTGTCTGTTTTTGTTCAACATGGAAATGAAAAAAAAATGCTACTTGGTAGTGAATTTAAAGGAAGAGATTACTGAACCTTTTAAGCACCTTTTCTTATTCACTTTGATAGGAATCTTCATGTTTTATATAAAAACAGGGAAGTTTTGTGACCTTTTCAGTTAAACACGGACTTCACAGAAGGAAAATATTTAAGCAAAACAAGAGCCCTTCCTATTGTGCTCTGTGAGAATCTCTTAAGACAGGTCCATGTGGATTCAAAGAGGAAACAGTCAGGAAAAAAATGTTGGTGGCTATTGAATAAGATAGAGGCGGATTTTTTTTTTTTTTTTAAGTCATTGCCATATAGGAACAGAGAGAACTAAAAGAGATTTTTTTTCACAAGACATAAATTCACTTCACTGCAATTCCCTTACATAGGTTTATAATTTAGAAGGCCTAAAAGGTAGGCTTTCATTTGTCTTTTTAAATGGCTACTAGTGTTAGTTACCACTCTGTATTTTCTGAATTTTATCCTGTCATCCCATCTCCTCCCCTAGCATTCTCATCTCCTCTAAATCTCCTTTAGACACTCTCTCTATTTGCCTTCCAGGCAATATTTATTTCTCCAATCTGATCCTTCAGTAGCTACCTAAATTTCATGGATATTCTAAATGAAACATATATACCTAAAGGTTAAAAGATAAATCTGCAGGTAAGAGAATATATACACATGTGGGATTTCTTTCTTATTCTGTGAATGCCATTGGATAATAAAGGGATTGTTTTAGCCTACAGCAAGGTATCTTAGAAGTAGGCAGGAAATCTGAGCATAGATAAGGGGAAGGAGGGCGGAGTCAGAGAGAGAGGAGCTGCTGCCCAAGGAAGGAAGGTATAATGGAACACAGATAAGCCATGAGCCATGTGGCCAAACAATAGATGAATAGAAATGGGTTTAGTTAAGCTGTAAGAGCTGCTCATAATGAGCCTAAGCCATAAGCCAAATAATTTGTAATTAATATAAGCTTCTGTGTGATTATTTGTGGATAAGGGACTGTGGGACTGCAGGTCTGGACCTAGGGCCATATGGCCCAGAAACCTTTCTATATCTGGGCTACCTCACTTAGGATAATTGTTTCTAGCTCAATCTAACCTGAGATTTTATAATTTCAATTTTCTTAACAAATGAATAATATTCCATTGTGTAAATGCATCATATTTTCATTATCTTCTGTTCATCATCTGATGGGCTTGTAGGTTGTTTCTGGTGTCTGACCACTGTGAATAGACCACTAACAAAGATAGATGAGCAAGTCTCCCCTGTTAAATGTCCTTTCTGTACATGCCCAAGAGAAGTATGGATAGCTGTATCTTGTGGTAAATCAATTGTCAGCTTTTTGAGGAGTCTCTACATTATCTGGCTACCTCAGTTTGCACACCCAACACCAATGAGCTCAACTTTCCCTGCATCCCTGGCAGCATCTTATACCATTTGTTTTATTAACCTTAGCCAGTCTGACTGAGCTAACACCATTTGTTTAATTAACATTAGCCAGTCTGACTGAGATAAAGTAATTTTAATTTATATTTCCCTAATGGCTAAAAAAAACGAATACTTTTTAAAGTGTTTCTCAGATATTTATGTTTTATCTTTTGAGTACTCTGTTTAGTTATACATGCTATTTTAAAATATTTATTTCATTTTGGACATTATAATTACATCATCTTCACCATTTTTTTCTCCTTCACAATTTTCCATATATCCTTCCTTACTCTTTTTCAAATTTATAGCTTCTTTTTTTGAATTATACTGTTATGTGCATGTCTGTGTCTATATGTAGTTTATTGATTAATGGATAAATACATAGAAAGAAAGAAAGAAAGATAGATAGATAGATAGATAGATAGATAGATAGATAGATTCCTACATAACGACAACTTGCTCAATAGTTCAATACACAAAGAGGTAGGAGCAGGAGAAACCATCTTCCCAACAAAGAACATCAATTAGCAATCCAAGGTTAAATAGTGACCTTGTTTTGGGAAAGGGTATTTGTCTTCTTGATGTTTACTTTTTTTTTTTTTTACTTCTTTCTATAATCTATATAACTCTCTGTTATATGTAGTAGAATTTTTGAAGACATTTTTCATATTTTAAGCAGCTATTTTGTTCAAATGCTGGTGACCTTAGTAACACAGAAACTTCTTTTTTCAGCTGACAAAATGAAAATATGTTTATTACTTAAAGAGTAATGACACAAGTAATTAAAAGTACAGGTTTTACTTCTAAGTTATTAGTTAATAAAGAGGAAATATAAAGGTGAAATTATGAGAAGTTTTTTAAATTTTGTCATGGGACAACATTTTACTGACTGCTGGTTTCTTTGTTTTTTAATTCTTTTAATTTATATATTTATTATTTGGTAATTTTACATCATGCACCCCACCCAACTCAGTTATCAGTCACACAGAAACTTTTAAGCTTCATGGTTCCATTTATTAATTGTTGTTTTGATGCCTGTGTTATGATTGTCCTGTTTGGAAAGACCCTCCCCATACCTATGAGTTCAGCCCTATTCACTACTTTCTTTTCATTATATTCAGATTATTTTTCTCCTGTTAAGTTTCTTGATTTATTTAGAGTTGAACTTTGTCGCAATGTGGACCTATATTCCTTCTTTTATACCCATTTATTTACTATTATTAGCCATGTTTACTGAGGATGCTTATTTCTCCAGTGTGATTACTGATTTGTTAAAAGTCCATTGGTATGTGTAGTTATGCTCATGTCTTCAATGGCTGCATTGATCAACATGTCTTTTATGCTAACAGCATATTTTTATTAATACAGTTCTGTAGTAAAACTTGAACCAGGGATAATGATATTTTCAGTAGTTCTTTTATTACTCAAAATTGTTTCACTATCCTCCATTTGTTTTTGTATCAATTAAGAATTTCTATTAAAATTTCCATTGAAATGTTTATGGCAATGTAGATTGCCTGTGGTAGGATAAACAATTTTTAGAATGTTAATCTTACCTATCATGAGCATGGGAGATCCTTCCATCTTCTGATCATTTCTTCAATTTTTCTTTAGTGTCTTAAAATTTTTATTATATAAGCTTTCACTTGGTTGGTTAAAGTTTTATAAGATACTGTTTTAGGCTATTCTGAAAGGTACCACTTGTCTAAGCTATTTCTCAGTATATTTTCCATTAGTACATAAGAAAGCTACCCTATTTAAGTGTTAATTTTATATTGTGGTATGTTTTTGAAACTTTTACCAGTTTATGAAGTTTCTTTGTGGAGTCTTTCAGGTCTTTATGCATAATAGAGTATCACTCCCACTAAATATCATATGCTACCAAGTAAACACCTCAGTATCAGTAATGTGTAGCTTCATTGTTGAGTCACTTAATTAAATGGGCCCAAAAGTCTCCTCAAAGCATTAGAGGTTATTAACAGTAATATTAATTACTCTCAACAATATGAAGTATATAAGGCTTGATTACTGAAGACACCATTTACTTATGCCATTGAACATAAAGAAATTGTGTTGGTGTCCAACTAAAAACTTTAACCTCAATAAATATCATGCATAGTACTGAAGCTACTATATATGCTACTGTAAGAGAAATGATATCACCAATATTTCTCAGATAGGAACATGAGAGCATACAATAGTGATCTAACTACATGATACTCTGTTCCAAGAGTGGTACAAATATTATTAGAGTAACAACCACTTTTTAATTGCATTTAGGACCAACACTGTTTGAGACCACATAGGTTCTGGGCTCTAGAGGAAAACTTACTATTATCCTGCTAAGTGAATATAGCAATAAAAATGATTCCTATGTTGCTATACTCATAAATCAATATATCACTCAACCCTCATCAAGCCAGCTTCTTCTTGCAGTACATAATAATTAACACAACAACTGGAAAATATGCATATTGAAGAAGTCTTGGAGCAGTCTACCTAATGAAATGTTTTTATTATACTCCTACTCTCAAGACTATGAGATCTATAAATAGAAGAGACAGGACGGTAGTCAGAGCCATAGTTGGTGAACAACCCCAAGGAAACAGTGTCTTGCAGACATAGTAGGGCTTATATATGTGAACTCACAGAGACTGAGACATCATGCACAAGACCTGCACAAACTCAATTCAGGGAAAAGTCTCATCATAGAGAAGGGGAAATGACTACAAAGTTTCACCCCTAACCGAGAGGCTATTTGTAATTGTTCCTGCTGGGAATACTATATAAATGGATTGATTGGGGATATCACCCATACTTCAGGCAGGCCCGTGCTCTGTAGTAACTGTCCAACACAAAATGGACTCCACACGTTTTGTGCCTCTTTTATTTTTGTTTCATTTTTGTATTTCCTTCTATTTTGTTGGGATATAGGAGATTTTTCAAATATTTTTTAAAAAGAGAAAGGAACTTGAAGTTGGCTGGTCAGGGATGTGAGAAGATTTGGGGGAGGAAGAAGAATATGAGCAAAATATATTTTATGAAAGTAAATTAAAATATGATATAAAAGACATGAATTCAGTAATAGAGTTTTTGGGAACAAAAATGGAAGCCTTAATCTAGAAACAATCTGTTCTGTAAAAAATGAGGAAATAAGAGGAAGCTTAAAAGAACAAGCACATATAATCAAAATAAAACCATTTAAGTGCATTTATTTCTATTTTGTCTTGCTTATGCTTTATGTTACCTGATGGATAAGTGATGTTAGATGCTACATCTCCTAGGTTCTAATAACGTACCATGACCTCCCCACACTACAGATAGCAGAAGACAAAGAATCCACAGGCTGCAGAGTATGAGGAAATTTAGTGTTATGATAGCAGTTCAGAGAGCTGTCAGCTTCCATCATAGCAAGCCATGGAGATCTTAGAGTGTGTAGTTGGTGTATCTAGTTCATTTGCCACAGCTTGGAGGCTTGGAGGCTAGTGCCTTGTGTGCTCTGGTTTCTATGAACTAATTACTTTATCTGCATTATCATTTTGTCATAGGATCCCACCCAAGATCAGACTCTATCCCCAAACCTATCTTTGGTATATCTTTAAATTCTGAAATTGATAACAACAAATAGTGTATTAAAAATTAGCTAGTGTGGCACTGTATTTTAGTCTTGAAAATTGCTAAAGTCTGTGATAATATGTTCTATTTGCATTTTTCATCAATCTTCATTTTCATGATTAATGTTTCCTAAAAAGTATTATGAACTGTGTCAGTTTCCATCAATCATTTGTCCTAAATTTTCTTTATAGTCCTATTTGGTCATTGAAGACCGTTAGTTCAATTGAATTGTTTTTAAACAACAGTAACCTGAAAGTAAAAGAAAAGCTTTTGTTCCCATACCTGCTGGCTGAAGAGGCTTAATCTAGCAGAATTCCTACTCCCCATGCCATTTTAAATGTTCCCAGAAAAAAAAGACAGTTGGGTTTACAGAGAAGGTTAGGCCAGTGCACCTAATCAGAGTCCCCATGCTGTGACTGCCTTATTGCCTCTTCCCAGCAACACCATTGCTTCTGCTCTCAGCTTTGTAACTTTTAGCTTCTCTTACTGTGTAGTTCTTCCACCCCTGTCAGCCATTTTCTTGTTTACAGACTAATTCTTTCCACCTTTCTCACAAACCAAGAAGCTAAAGCCCTCTTTATGCACTGTCCTGCTGTTAGAAAATATATCCTTAGGGCCAAGTAGCAGATCAATTTACCTTGCCCAGCTAGTTTGCTACATGATTGTGATGCTTCTGAAAAGGAGGTGTTCAAGCACATCATAGTCACTGCTTTGGAAAGTGATGTGGTTCCAATGTCCTAAATGTGTACATAACTGTGCAACTTCCATCATGAGATGTCTTTTGGGAATTTTGTGTTTTGACTGTTTTGTCATCTGATATAAAGTCTGTGTGGCTATATACTGTGTCCCTATAGAACATTTTTATAAATTAACTCACACAGGTTACCCTCACAAAGTACCTTGAGCAGGTACTGCCTTTGATCCAATTTTTTTCTACCAAGTAAATGCTTTATTGAGTAACTCTGAGTTGTTAGATAAAGCCTGACAGCAACAATTTAAGGGATAAAGGAGTTTGTTTGATACTTGGGTTCCAGGTTTTAGTGCTTGGCCAGCTGGCTCTGTTATTCCCATTTACTGTGGTGAAGCAGAACACCACAGCAGTCAGGTAACCATAGCAGAGCAAGTTGTTGACCTCAAGATAGCTAGGAATGAGACAGACAGAGGGTCAGACACACAATGCATCCTCCAAAGGAACACCTGAGGGTCAATCCCCCATCCTGCTTTCCAGGCTTTGCTTTCTAATAACTAATTCAGTATAAACTCATCAATCCATTAAGTGGTTGATGAAGTTAGTGTTCTCAGTTTTAATCACCTCATAGACAGTTTTCCAGCCAATACTGGGAGTGAAGCCTTCAACAGAAAAGGCCTTATGGAAACTTCTAATTCAAATATGAACATGTGGCTAGTCATGGTAGCAGACAGAAGCAATGGAGTGACTAAATCAAATGGAAAGCCATTTGTATTGCATCTGCTTATTTTATTTGTATTTACAAGGTGACGCTACCAGAACTATTCCTGGAATCTATGTCCCTTCAAATTACTCCTGGTACTGTCAGGCCTATTGACTGATCATTTTCCATCCCACTTCTCTGCAAGATTACCTATTTCTCTCTACAGTATTGATCAAAAGAATCAATTTTGCAATTGAGGGAAAGTATAAGATTAAATAGAGCTGTGTTCAATTGTTCGTACTCTAAATCTCACTATCTTTGGACCTACTAATTCCTAATCTAACAAAAGTAATTAAACATATCATTAAAATAGAAGACCTACTCTTTTAGCCTGAGCTGGACTATTGGCTGGCTTTAGTAATAATTATCAATGGAACATAAATAATGTTAATAAAATTTAAGTAAAGAAAAAAAACTAGATAAATAGGAAATCAGGATTAATGGCAGCTAATCCTGAACAATCAGGAAGTTTATCAATGTTTGTGTTCTGTCTCTATTTATATTGAAAATAAAATTTGCTTTTCTTATTTTGCTTAAAAAAACAGCTCCATAAAACAGAAATAAAAATGTTGTATATCCACCTTCAGAAAGTTACTTTATTAGAATATAGTCAAAATATTTACTCTTCCAAAAGCAAAGCTATTTCAGATTTCTCTCTATAGGAAAATGAACTTAAAAATAAGTCACAACCATTCAAATTATAAACAATTAAAATAAATCTATGGCAAAATATAATATCAAATACACAAATATAATATTATAAATTATGTTCTGTGTATTAAGTAGTAGCTAATCCTTTTCCTAAACTGATCAAAGTATTTACTTTCAGGTTTATAGTTATTTTATCCACTTTTATTAAAATGGTAGTATTTGATAAACAGTGTCTCTTCCCTGATGGAAAATATTCCTCCTCCTGTCAGCAGCCACTGGCTGCAGATAGTTCTTTACCCAGGCCTGAGAAACCATGAGTTTTTGCAACTATGCATTGGAATATCTACTGCTATTTCCATTGCTCAGCTCTTATCTAGGCAGACATCTTGTTAAGGTATAAGTGCAGCTGCCCTGGACTTTCTAGGAGACTCACTAGTCCGCTGACTCCGTTCATCTTTCTACTCTGACTTTTGCAGTGTTCCTGACCCTTTGCTGCTGCATTGCTTGTGCTTCTCACAGTCAGTTGATCTCTGCATTGAGACTAGCCAGGGTTTTCTGTAATGGTTTCCATTCGATGCAATAAGTTTCTTTGTGAGGGGTAAGAGTTGCATTGATCTGTGGGCACTGACTTTGTATACACATATATCAGTAATAATAATAAAAGAGTTGTCAATTTAAAATGGAATGAAGAGAAAAAATGGGAAGGGTTAAAAGGAGGAAACATAGGAAGGTGGAGACAGGGAAAAGAAGGGTCAAAGTGCTTTAATTCTGTACTGAAAATTCAGGAAAATTTTTTGTGGACATTGGAAATTTTGAAATAAAATAACAGGATATATTGGATCATATCACATATGTATTCTTTAAATCTGATCTTTTTAAGTATATTTCTTTCATTGGAAGTCAGATTTCAGGAAATGGAAGTTGCACTTTTGGAATTAGCATGTGCAACTAGCAGTTCCCACTGGACCTTGAATTGATGAGATTTGACTTTCCGAGGAGCAGTTGTGGCCAGGGGATTAAGGTTTATTGTGCTCTCTGTATAAAAAAAACTTACTTTAAAAAGGTGATTCTTGATATTTACACAATAGATAATTTTTGTGAATTGTAAATTATACCTTAATCCACGTTTCATAAGCTAGATTCAAATGTTTATGCCAGAATTGATTGGGAATGATTTAGAGATGTCATGGAAGCTTGGACAAGGGTGAGAAGTTCAACCTTCATAATGTGGCTGTGACATTTCCACATTATCGTCTGTAGCCGTACCAGCCAAGGAAGGAAAATAAAGACAGACTAGTGCTCTCTGATCATTCTCAACATAATATTTCCAGTCTTTTCTCCCTTCTCCTCTGCTGTCATAAAGGCTTATATATAGGAAGATTACCATAAACACAGGGCACCTCAAATTACTTGCTCATATTTATCATGCCATCTACTAGCAATGTGTCTTTATCTGATCCAGTCACAGTCATCTGTTTCTCTACAAACCCCCCGTACTTCTCAGTCCTCCTTCAGTCCTGGCTACGTATATGTCGATGAGAATCATCTCACAGTGTTGCCCTGAAAGCCAACTGCATAGCCTCTGACCCCAAGTGCTAGTGTATACAAGAAAAGACTTTTTTTCTATCTTATTTTTCCCTTTTCTTTGCCTTAACACTATAGGCCTCTAGCCTAGATGGTGTAAAGACTTAAAACCAGCCAGTGTTCTGACTGTAGACCCAAGAAAGAGACCAGAACAAGGCAATTTATGTAGAATGGTCTGACTTTTCCTAACAGGGCAAAACTGTCAGGATAAGTAGTTGGCCTTTCTGATGACTTTAGAGATTTGAATCTACGTACTGGATCACCAGGAGACAGATGCAGTGCAGACAGAAGTGTTATTAAGCAATCTTAATTGTAAGGTCTCCAAAGATGAGCCTTCAAACCTACTCCATTAAAGAAAGAATATAGATATCCATGTTGTCAGATAATAGATTTTATAATACTTGAAAGGAACTTAATACTTGAAAAAGTTAAAATACCTTTATTCAGCAAAGTATGCTGCAAGCCATACCATCCTTACAGTGCTTAAACTATTTTGTAATTAATTTTTTATATTTAAGCAGGTCTTGATAAAAACAAAAAAGCAGTAGTGCAAAAAAAAATGTATTCTTTGTGACCTTGTCTTTCCATAGCCTGGTATTTGCATTCAAGTTTTCATTTCAACTTTAATGATACAAAGGCCAGCAAACTGATTTAAAGTATCTATAGTGTGCTCACAAGTTAGTGTTCTAATGCCTCACAGGTCAAGCTCTGCTTTCTCAGTAAAATTTGAATCAGTTCCTCAACCTTGCCAAACATATAGATCAATTGTTTGGAGGAATCATAAATAAATGTCAAATAAAGTCCTTCTGACTTTAAAATAATTTTGCTAAATTTATTAGAGGAGGTTTTGGACGTTTTATCTGAATGCCTTTATGACTTTCTAAAATGTAGTGGACCTCATGTGTTTATAGAAATAGAAAATTATTTTTTCCATCTTGTCAATTTTTAAAACAAAAGAAACATATATAGCCAAAGTACATTTTTGTCTCTGGAACAAATTAGTAAGGAGGAAACATTCAAGATCAAGTACTGCCAAGAAAGTAGAAGTTGGTCGGGTCTATTATGAGATCTGCTTCACAGTTTTCCAGGTGCTTTGCACTCCAGTAGAACCAAAGTAAATAAAAATAATTTTGAAACTGGTGGTATATTTTAATAAGACATCACAAAAGGAAATAAAAAGAGTAGAGCCATAAAGTGTACTATCTCTTTCTGTTATTTGTTGCAGTGGTTGGTAATTCTAGGAATATTGCATTCACAATTATGCAAGGAGCATCATGTATGAATGTTTACATGTATGCCTAAATAGGTCTGTGTGCATGTCAATGCAAAGGGAAAATTCAGGTTTCATTGCTCAAGAGTCATGCAACATGTTATGACGTCTCTCATGGAAACCCTGGAACTCACTATTACACTGGGCTTGCGAGCCAGTGAGTCTAGGGGATCCTCCCCATCTGTCACTCCTGCACTGAGGTTCCAATCTGAACCTCCATGGCTGATTATTTATATCTGGGCCTCAAACTCGGGTGTTCATACCTATGCACCAAGCACTTTACCAACTTAACTCTCTCCCTCTAGAGCCACAAATGTGAAGTTTTTATGAATAATATATTTAATAACTCATGTAGTGCTCTCTGCGGCGTCCCAGCGCACTCTGGAGCAGGGGCAGCTGAACTCTGCACCTGGCCACACCCACAGCTCCTGCTGCTGCTGAGGGTATCTGCAAGGATCCCTACCGCGACCCCGAACTGAGTGAACTGAGCAAACTAACTGCAGGGGTCTCTGAGGGGCGGATTCGAACCCTGACCAGAGGTGAGGAGGGCTCG